>BHEV01090878.1:0-15247 GCA_004319985.1 Emydocephalus ijimae
AGAGACTTAAGCAAGAAATTGGAAAAAAAATCCACTTTGACATCAAGAGGCATTTAAGCTGAAAATAAAATGTCAAAGGGAAATAAAGATTTCTGGATACTTTTGAAAGCAGGAAAGGAGAGAAAAAGAATAAAAGGGCAAGATCTGGAAGGGAGGAGATTGCCTGGAATTAAAAAGAACTTACAGTAAAATCTCAACAATACTTCTAAAAGATACATTTTAAGTGAAACATGGCAACAAAATAGTAAAACTCCAGGAAGAGAAAGTGAAAAAAGAAGTAAGAAGAAACAGCTCGGGAGTATTTGGATTACTTGGTGACCTGGATCTTTGGTTACTGCATTTGACTAAAATCAATCAGGTGGTTGTTTAAAAGAGTTTAAAATGGCACCACTTTTAGAAGAACTGAAAATGGAACTTAAAAAGTACGAAGAAGATGCACAGGAAGGGAGAGGTTCTTTTGGCTTCATATTTCAATTCTTAGAAATGGAGATTTAGAACTATGAGAAACAGCAAGAAATGCCTGCAGAACAAAAGATTGGGACAAAGAAGAAGTCATCTTTAATGAACAAGAATTTTTATGTGGGGAAAAAAAGGAGAGGAGGAAAAGAGAATGGAAAGTTTAAGATTTGGAAAAACAACCCCAAAAAAGAATAGAGTGAAAAATAAGTATAAAATTAGAAAGCAACAGAAGAGGGAAATTCAGAAGAGAGAATTAGAAGTAGAGAGACAAGGGGGTAAAAAGGGGAGGGAGAAGAAGAGAGGGAAGAAAGAAAGGAAAAGAAGTTATAAAGGACAGAAACAAGATAAAGAGAAACAGGGCCTATTTAGAGATAATGGGTGAAAATCTAATTGAAAAAGGGATTCTGCAAAGGTACTATTGTTATATTAGAAACAGAAATAATTTCAGAAAATATGAAACAATGTATGATTAAAATGATGGATAAAATAGTTATCATAATTTAGTGGAATATTTGTTAATAAATAAATGTAATAAAATGAATATTTAATGATTTATAAAACACAAGTGAAGAGAAATAGGGGAAAAATTAATTATATATCTATAATCCTTTTTTTTAAAGAATATAGTGTGTATTTTAAGAATGTACCAAGCAGAATTCGATTGGAAGTTATGTATTATGTATTATATGGAATGTTATAACCTTAAGGTATACATTGAAGTTTATATAAGTGTTGAATGGATGTAATTAAAAGATATAAAGGTATCATTCTCCAATTAGTAACTACAGGAGAAAATTTGTTTAATGAGAAAAGATAATATGAAATTGAAACAGAACAGACAAAAGTATGAATATAATGATTTGAATTGAGATGAGATAATCAAAATAAAGTTGAGAAAATTAAAAAAGGGGAAAAACTATGTAGAAAATGCAAAATAGCAATAAGATATGGAATAGAACACAAAAATGAGCATGAAATTGAGTTTGTGTCTGTATTAAGAAGTGTAACCCGGGACCATGCTATTTTCAAAAAAGATGTTTTACTTGTATTTTGTTTTGTGTGTGTGTGTAAAAACCCAAATAAAACTTAAAAAAAAAAGATTTTGCAAGAGAGAAAAAGTAAATTGGGAGTGAAAGTCAAGAAGGTAATTGAAAATGGATGACATAACTCATCGGTTATAAGACAATAAATGTAAGTAAGCCCTCTGTATTTTATCTCTTCTGATCAAAAACTCTTTATTGTACAAGATAATTATCAATAACTCCTATTATAATGCCTGCCGATAGATGCACACAGAAAATCTTTAAATTATCAGCATTTAAATCCCAATAACGTCTTGAATATTTTTCTTCAATAATCATCAGAATTTTTTTTCATTTCTCAAATATTTGGTGATAATCTGAAACTCTAGAAACTACAATTTTAATGTATTTGAAGGAAGTAGGATTAATGACTGCTACCATAAACTAATATTAATGAGCCTCGGTGGCACAGTGATTAGAATGCAGGCTACTTCTACTGCCTGCTGGCTGCCTGCAATTTGGCAGTTTGAATCTTACCAGGCTCAAGGTTGACTCAGTCTTCCATCCTTTCAAGGTGAGTAAAATGAGGACCCAGATTATTGGGGGCAATATGCTGACTCTATAAATTGCTAGAGAGGGCTGTAAAGCACTGTGAAGCGGTATATAAGTCTAAGTGCTATTGCAATTAATTTAAGAAGGCAATTTAAGAATTTTTCAGAAAAGGATTTCTTCTTTGAATATGTAAACAGCTTTCTTCATGCTTTGTAGAGTAAGATGGTAAACATAAAATTTCTTATTTAAGTTCAATGATTTTAAAGAGGGTCTGCCAAGCCTTCAAAGTTTTAGGAAATTCTCTGAATACTCAGAGGGAATGCAGAATCTTATACTTTGTGGTCTATCCATGATTATTAAACCTAAGTGCTATAAATGCATAGGAACCAGTGCCATGAAATAGTTCACCTCTCATTCTGGAGAATGGAAATTGATAAGGCAAAGAAGGGGCTTCATTATTGTTTATAGATTAGAACAAATGGAGTATCTCTTCCCACAACTTGAGCTATTGCTGCAAAGTACAATACAACTGATAGGAGGAGGAAGGAGTATGAGGAATGTTTGCCATCTAGAGTTGTTTATAATAAAAATAATAGTGGTTGGATAAAATGAATGAATAATAAATAAATAAATAAAAATTAAAACTATTTAAAGCAACACTGATGTTCTCACTTTTACTCCTAAAAATATACCTTAATGTTAGCAGCAGTGTTTCTTATATGTAAGTACTGTATAAATAAAGGTATTAACTTTAGTTGTCCTATAATTTTATGAACCAAAAAAGAGTAGTATTAACATTCTTTATATAGCACTATTCATTCATATTCTGTGGCTGTGTAATTCATATAAATCTATCTTAAACATAGGATAAGTGAAGCAGAAGGCACGAAAGCTGATTATGTTGCTGAGTGTAGATGAAGAGAAAATCTCTTAGATTAGGATTTGCTTGCCACATGCCCTACATTGCTGATTCACATAACCATTTCACAAAGTTACTTTTAAAACTTTTTATTTATTTTAAGCATCAAGTCAGGTTTTGACTCCTGGTGATTCCTGGGCTTGCAATTTTTCTTGGCAAAATTTTTGTTAGTGGTTTGCCATTGCCTACTTCCTAGGGCTGAGACAGAGCGACTGGCCTTTGGTCACCCAGCTAATTTTGTGTCTAAGGCATGCCTAGAATTCCCAGTTTCCAATCTGATGCCTTAACCACTACATTAATCTGGTGCTTTAAAAACTACTTAAAAATAAAGCATATAACAATAGTCTTCCAGAAGGTTACCTTGCTTGAAGATCTTTAAAATATCCAAACAGCAATACTGTAATAAAGTGCTTTTAGGGTATTGTTTCATATCTATATTAGAGAGGTGGTATTTACACTCAAAGATGATATTTATATACTCTACAAACATACATCCTGACTTTTCATATACACATTTGATACTTATATATGCATATTCCCAAATACATAAACTGTCAACAGAAGCTGGATGGCTGCAATAACTATTTCCTATGCAATGTGACTCTGTGTGTGTATGTGTATGAGTGTTTAAGCAGATGATTTTCAAAGTCCATTCCAACTTTACATTCTATGATTTTGCATCTCAAAAATTTTCAAAGATTGCACTCATTTCTCTGACATCTATTTCATCTGGTTCTTGAATTTGTTTAAAGTAACAAGATACTGTAGAATAGTATCATGGCTTTATTAATCCTTGGTTGCATTTCCCATTCCCAGAAGAATCTCTTTCTTCTAACTTATTAGAAGGGCTCCTCACCTACCTCTGGAAGAATTCAGGCACAAAAGCGTTAAATAAGTCCACTTTCCTTTCCCTAACATTATTTTACACTATCCCATTATCAACAGCATTCTTAAAACTTACTTTATATATACCCCTCCTGCTCCCTCTGCTCTCAACCACTTCTTAAAATAAACAGAGAATTTGAGGCTAACGAATATGTTTCTTATTGTAAGCGGGGAATAGCAGTGTGGTGTTTAAATATTTCAAGAATTAATAAGATTGTAAAGCACGAAGCATGTCAATTTCATCGTACACATTTTTTAAAATGCACAATAGTGTACCAATGTAACTGCCAAAAGTAGTATATATAAAATCCAAAACTTTTTAAAAGATTCACTACAGTTGTTAAATCTCACCAGTTGCTTTTATTACCTTTGAAAGTGTTTATCATCTTATGTTACAATTATATTTGCATGGGAAGAAATCTGTTGAATTTCTAAATAAACACAGCTGCAGCTGCCTTGCATTTTCCATGTACTGTATTCTTTTATTTTATGAAACACCTTTCACGTGCTTTATATACTTTGGAAATGCTGTAATAAAATAAAAGAGAAGCCATACACTTTAAATAGCTGTTCTTTGAAAGACTTCAGTCAACTCTTTTGATTGACCATAACGCTAAAAAAAAAAGATAAACCTTTTTAAAAAAAATCTGCCTCTTTGGTTTTGAACTTCAAAGCCTTGCACTTTACAGTACAAATGGAATGTATCAATTGCTTTGGCTTCAATTGAAAATGAGATCTGTCCAGCCCAGAGGAAAAACTCTCTGGAGAGAAGCAATTACGGAAAGAAATAAACAAGAGCAGCCTGCCGCGTTCACCTAATGCGCCCTCAACTGAATGACCAGAAACAGATGCCCATTTGCGGTGTTAACCCGCCCTGCTCCGTTGGTATAACCGGCGTCTTATGCTGTTGTTCTATTGGTTTCCGCACCAAACCGGCAGATTATTGAGGCTTCGGATTGGTCAGGTGCTCTGCCAGTTTTCTATCTCTTGAAGCTGCCGCACAGCGCCCGGTGAATGAACTTACGAAGCGAAGGGGACTGAAGGATCTAAGGGGTTTCCAGATGCGAGGAAATGCCAGCAAGAGCGGCGGAGGGAGACATTCAATAGCAAGAGGTAGCTGCAAAAGCAGCCCCTTAGCATCCTCTCTCGTTCTGCGTCTAGATTGCCGCCAAGAACTGCGCCTCGGAGGACTGTCACTTCTTGTAAGGTAAATAGCTTGCGTTGCGCCTTGTGCCGGGTAAGGCGACTTGTCAAGTTCTCTGCAGGATCATCTCTTGCCAAAAATAAGAAGACTGGCTATTGTTGAACTGCCACAAATACTTTACTCAAATAAGAATATTCTATAGAGAAAAATAAACTTCTGTCTTTCTCCCTGCACTTTTGCACCATCAACCTTTTCCCTTTATCCAGCACCTGCAGAAAACATTAAATCCATTTATTTGTGTATCAAATGTATATGGCTGCCCTTCTTACAAGAAATGACACTGGGCAGAGTACAAATTTTAAGAAACCTTTTGCATCTGGCAAGTATATTTTCCTCTCCCACCCTCCACAACTTTGCAGGTTTAGGAGCTGCTTTAACTCATACAAAATATAAATTGCTGCAGATGATTCTCCAAACAGTTCTGAAAAACTGCCCCATCTCTTCCTGATTTTGGTATGCTATTGACTGGAAAGAGATGGTCACGTTTACAGTTGTCTTTAAAGTTGTAACCAGTGGAGTGGCCGCACTGTAAAGGCAAGCTTTGCCTTTAAATACAGTATATTATTCTTTTATTTGATACACACACACACATACACACACACACACACACACACACACACGCATATATGGTATTCAACTTTGGGTATTTTCCCACGTCATTATAGTTGTGCTATTAAAGTTGTAACAACGTTTTGGCAGAATCTCATCTGCCATCATCAGGCTTCTGTATTGTGTTGGTTTGTGAGTCAGACTTTCACAGCCCTTTCTGTTTTAAATTTGGGGCTAGCCTACTACTATGCCAGAATGGTTCTTTTCTTCATCCTGATTGGTTGGGAGTCTTGGTCTGTGTTTATTGGTCTTGGAGTTTGCTGTGTTCTGCTTGATTGGTGTTTCTAATATCTTCTATCTGTTTTGTAGCTTTTTTTGTCTTGATTGGCTGGCAACATTGTATTGGAGGCTTTTTGTGCGACTTGCTCCGAGTAAATGGACGGCTATCATTTATCAGGAAGCTAGGTTTCATCTGGGTGCCTGGTTGAGGTATGTTTGAGCTGGAGGTATTAGGGGGGATCTGTTTGTGCCCAGGTGCTTGCCTGGCTTGTGGTGTGGAGATTTTTTTGTTTGTGAGTGCAGGCTTCCAAATAATTGACAGCCTGGTGGAGTCATCTCTTCTATTCATGCTTTCAGGTCTTTTTTCAATCTCTATGGCTTCTCTGATAATTCTGTGGCTGGGGTTTTCTATAGTGCCTAGGGTTTGGATGCCATTTAAGTTGATGCTATGACCTGTGGCTTTCATGTGTTCCTCACTTATTCAACACATGAAAGCCACAGGTCATAGCATCAACTTCAACTTCACATACAGGCTAGGTTTTAGTGGAAATTCTAGCTTAAGCATTTGACCTTGGAAAGAACATCAATTTAAGAATCAGAAATGTTTGTATGATCTGATGGTGATGGTGATTATTTGAACAAGTAGATAACAACCAACTTTCTTTGCTACTATCTAGCAGTGGTATGGATTTTTTTGCAGCTCAAATATGGTAGGTTTAGATAGTGTTGATTTCACGTTAGCATCCATATTAGAAACAACTACTTTATTATAGTTGTTGTTAAAAATAAGTTTTGAAATTGACAATTGAAGAAAAAGGTAGGCAAGCTTAACTTTTTCTTAATCAAAGCTTCTTTTCTCTTTTTTCCCAAATGACAAGCAAAGACAGTTGAAAAAAAGCAGTGAGGGAGGTAATTAAGTGGAGAAACATTATTGTGGACAAAAGTTAAACTGTGATATCATTCATGCTTCTCTATCTAGAATTGCTTCTCTTAAAGTGTTTTTGAAAACAATTAAAATTCTTAGGGTCTATATCTGGGCTTCTAGAATCTAGACAAGTTCTATTTCTTTTTAGTGTCTTCATTGTCATCTTTCACTCCTACAATTTTTTTACATACCAGGCCTCATTCTTCAACCTTATTTGTCACCATAATCTTATTGAAATCTTATGTTATTTGAATAACATTGTGTGTTCTATTATGACATAATGTTTTCATTCTTGACACTTGCACATGCTGCCACCAACTTTATGATGGATTTTTGATTTTAGATCAACATAATTCCAGTGAAATTACTTCACTTTTTATTTGATTTGTCCACATCCTGTTATCAACAAATAACTATTGAATTTGTACAGAATTTCTTGAATGTTCATAGTTCCACTTTGCTGCACTCAAATTATGAAAATGTATGAGTTGGAACCAAGTGTGCTTTATTTTTCATGTCAGTGAAAAAGATTACTTAATTTATCTTTTTTTCCCTTCTGGAAAATTCTTGATAATTTTATAGCCTTTGCTTTCTTAGGGCTGGGTGTTGCATTTTTCAGTAGTATTTACTTCTCAGACAGCATATTGTATAGAGAATTGCAAACATAGCTTTCAAATAATATTATTTCACAACTTCCAGATACAATTAGAGCCGAAAAATCTATCCTTGAAGGTATGCAGTTACAGTTCTATAGTGCAAAATAATGATACATGTGTATTCATAGCAAAAAGTTTTGGATAGTATTCATACACTGAGTTGCATATCAGCTTGTTTGAATTGAACCTCTGGAGGCAACCATTCCACTGGTTAATTCTTCTCACCATCAGGAAATTTCTTAGTTCTAGGTTGGCTATCTCCTTGATCAATTTCCATTTGTTATTTCTTGTCCTATCCTTAGGTGCTTTGGAGAATAGGTTGATCTCCCCCCCCATCTTTGTGACAGCCCTAAAATATTGGAACACTTCTATCATGTTGCAGTGTGCATATGTTTGGTAACCCTAAAGGAAAGCACTAGCGCCTTGCTTTAAATAGAATATTCAGAATCTTCTGATAGGAATCATTCAGTCTTTTTATGGACAATTACATTGTACTGAGTGGCAAACTATTCTAACTAATTATACTTAGAATATTTCTGGGGAAATTTACATATACAATGGCCATAAATAATTGATGTATTGGCCAAGAAAGAGCATATAGTTTTTTTGTCCCTACTTGTCTGAGGCCAATAGACCTTGGATACTCAGAAGAATTGGAAGTATGGGAAATGAACATTGCTGCTATTCCTGTTCTGTCAGAATAATGCAGTAATGTAAGTTCTTATACATCAATCTGCCCCAACATGGCGCCTTTACATTCTGCTTTTGGACTTTTCCATTTTTATAACTTTTATGAGAAAGGATGTTGTCCTGTAGGAGTCATTGATTCAATCCAACAGGATTCTGCTTGTATTCTTTGATAATACCAAGCACTGAACAAGGGACCATTAATTACCAAGCCATTAACTATTGTTTGCTCTTGTCTTTTCTCAACACAATGCATTTTTAGATTTTATACCAAACTTTCTCATTGGAAGAAATCGAAGAGTTTTGAGTTGTTAAGAATTAAACAAGCAGTTGTGGAAACGAACCTGTACTACTCTGTAAATCTTTTGAAGCAAGGTACTTCAAAACACAGAGATATTTGAATAAGTAGTGATTCTGAATCACTAAAGCAGCCATGTCATTTTTCAGGAACATATGGCTGCTGTTATAGATGCTTCTAGATGTCTCAGCATGTGCATGGATCAAATGTATCACATTATTTTTCCCTAGCAAAGCTAAGCAATTATGTATGCATACATATTGATTGAAAGTGATTCATATATATACAGAACTTCTTTGGTTGGGCAGCCTTAATATTGAACATTGAGGATGTTCAGCAACTATTTTTCTCTGCATTGTATGTCCTTTATCAAACCACATTCCAATGATCACATCTCATCCAAGCTACTGATTTGATCTAGAAACTCATTAAACAAGCTAGAACTTGTTGGTGTCAGTTGTTTCGTGACTCACTACATTATTCCTTATGGCAAAATTTCTTTGATACTCATCATTTTTGATACTCATCATGCCTCCTAGAACTAATTAACAGAGAGTGCCAAGGTATCACTGTACTTGAATTCATGGAGGGACATGTTTAACTGGCTTAAAACTTGTACAGACCCCTTGAACTAAGACTGGCATGTATTAATTTATCTTTTGATGCTCAAAGAGTTTTGAAAATGTATGTATATAGCATGACTAGTACAATTCTAGCATAGAGCGGTTGATTGCAAATGAAACAAAAACTACTGATCTAAAATAGAATGAAGCTATAGGCAATGGAAACAGAGTGACTCAGAACAGCCTATCAAAAAGCACACAACCAAACCCCAGTTTAGCCTTTCACAAATTGTCACAGAGCCTTCCACAACCTATGGTGCCATTGAAAAAGTTGAAATTGCAAATCTTAAAATTCTAACACTCTGGGACTGCAAGATGAACCTGTTGGCTGGAAGAATGTGGTAGAATATAAATAAGCTTTATATGGTTAATTACTTGGCAGAAAATAAAATCACTAATGTGGCTGAACCTCTGTACCCTCTAGATATTTTCTTTTGTCCGTAATTACTTTTTCTTTGGCTTTCAATTTGCAGTTAATATTTTTCTTGTTTCTGGGCCAGCAGAAACACTGTGAAACAGGTAAATGTGAGCTTTTTGTTTGTTGGAAGCATTTTAAATATTCTTCTTTGCAATACATTAGCAAATGATGTATTTTGGAGAAGAACGAGCTTTAGAGATTAAAATGAGTTATTTTTATCTATTTTCATTAATTAACTTATTAATCCAATGAAACTGATCTGAATTTCAGTACCCAACGAGGACAGAATCAGTAGAAGTTAGAGCTATAGGTACTGTGCAGATCTGTTTCACATATACAGAATCATCATTGGTGGGAGGGGGATTGCTTTCACCTTAATAAGTTCCACGAATTTAACCACTTTGATTCATTCTTTAGCATGCAAACCTAGCCCATTGTGATTTACTCAACAAAATATGGTCAAAGAAAGAATGTTCTTATGTCTAGGTCATCTCCTGTTACAGTAACTATATAATTTTTTATGGATCATTTTCTTTTCTTTTTTTAAACTTCTCTATCCAGCCAAAAGCTCTAAAATTTCAACAAATTCCAATCCACAAACTAAGTATAGCCAACCCTGCTTAGCGGTCAAGATCAACCATGTTTAGCTAATATTGGTAAATAAATAAACTATATTTAAAATTTAAAAATACATAACTATATTTCTTAGCTGTTAATTGTACAAAATAGATTTCCCTACAATGTCAATTTTCCTCCATTAAACTGACATTTGCATATATGCAGTCAACCACTGAGAAGAACTAATTTTATACTTTGAATCTGAGTCAGCTTATGAGTAAGATTTGGTCAACCTATGAATAGGCAGAGCAAATTCATTTAAAACTCTGGTTATATTAGGGGTTTTTGATTTTTTATACATAGGATTAGTTTTTATCTGTACTATACTAAAAAGCTTCTTTTTTCTTTAAGCTTTCTTTAATCATTATTTACTAACTAAAGTTATGATTTAGAATTAGGCAAGGAATATCTAACAAAGAAAAGAGTAGAACCTTGATCATATATTTTCCCCACATATTTTTTAATATGCCCTCTAATCAATGTCTGGTTGAGGCAATTTACTATCAAATTATATGAAAGGACAAATTGCAACCATTTCCAGCAATCAAAAAGAGCCTGGTTAAATTCTATGTCACAACAAAATGAAGCATTTCTTAAGTTAAGGAACGGGAGTAATCACTGATTTTAAAAAAATGTGCCACCTTCACATGCTTCTGGAAGGTAACTAAGTCAGGGCTAGTCTACATTCCAATGGGAGGCCAAGAGTTGGCAATGCTACAGAAAAGCAACCCTTTTGTGTTTGGGTTTTCCATATGTCCTGAGAAACTACCAATCGCTTCCCTGGCAAGATTGGCCAGGTTGAACTGGCCAAGATAACTTGGTGCTAAGCCATAAAGTGCTTAAGCAATAGCAATAGCACTTGGACTTATATGCACTTCATAATGCTTTACATCCCTCTCTAAGTGGTTTACAGAGAGGCATATTGGCCCCAGTGATCTGGGTCTTCATTTTACTGGCCTCAGAAGGATGGAAGGCTGAGTCAATCTTGAGCCAATCAGAATCAAACTCCTGAAAAGCCTGTAGGAAGCCTGCAGTTTGTGGTAGTGTATGAAGTTTTTTTTTTTTTAAGCCTCTAGAAATCCCTTCTGAACTCAAATGGTTATGTCTATGCGGTCTCCAGAAGTCAAGCTTGATGGGATTTAACAAGACATCAAACATTCTCTTCTATTTTATCTAAGTAGTGGTTAGCGGGAGCTTAGTACATTTTTTCTATGGATCTTGCTTGCCCAGCTATAAATAGCTTTTTGGAAAAAAGAGATCTATGCAGCTTCCACCTGGATGATATTCAGGAAATCTTTAAAAACTTGGCAGTTCTCCCAGGCTTTGAGCTACATCATTTGTTAAGCCTATGTGTGGTAGAGTTGTTGTTATTGTTATTTTGGTGTATGGGATATGGTTGTTTGGATTCTTCAGATTTTCACTTTATTGTTTTTCTGTATTTTAAATGGTAAGCCGCTCAGAGTTGTTCTGGAGTCAAGTGGGCTGTAAATCTGATGATAATTAAAATTATTCTTCAGCCTTCTGGATATTCATCACTTGGAGGAAAATGAAGAGTAATGCATCCTCATGAAAGGCAGTGGCAAATCTTACTTGACAAAATATGGATGTCAAAACAATGGAGTGTGTCTGCCTTTGAAAAAAATATGATACACAAGACGTACCAACTCCTTTTTAATTTCTTTTACAAAAAATAATTGCCTGTCAATTTTGCTGTGATGGAAATAGTCTGAGGAGTTCATTAAGTAACATATACAATGTTCCTCAACATGAAGCAGAACTTTATAAGATATTATACATATCTGTCAAATAAATTAAATTAAAAGAAGCATAATATGATTACTCTCTCTATTGCTTCTGCCATGCTATTAGCACACACTCATATATCAAATTCTGTTATTTTTAACTAGACAAGAAAAGAAGCAGATAATAAAACTGTGGTTGAATCACCATCAGAAGTGAGATGCTTCTTTATTAAGTTTAGAAATCAAAACATTTTTACTCATGGCCACTTCAAATTTATTTTTAAAAAAACATTTCATTTGCTGTTTTTGGTTTCTGTGTGATACAAGGACCAAGTTTGCCCCAAAAGCATTTAAGATATAGGTAGTTTTTGAATTAAGAGGTGACAATGGATCTCTCTGGGGATACTTATGACTTGGTTCTGAAATTCTGATGGTCACATGACTATTTCAGAAGCTTGGCACCTCGTCACATTTACAGCCATTTTAAACATCTCACAGTCAAATGATCACCTTTTTAGGATGTTTTTGCCAAAAATCGGCATTTACTTCCAATTTTCTGTAAAATGGCCCATAGTGAACTATTACTTTGATTAACAATCACAGCATTCATTTAACAGCCGCCACAGAAAAATTTGTAAAATTGGGTAAGTCACGTGGGTGGTCTGCTTTACTATTGTCACAATTTACAACCATGATGGACAGGGACCATTGTGGTCATATGTCAAAGACTACTTGTGGTCACCATAATTATTTTTGAAAAGAACTTTATGGAGAAGGGTATAAAAATTGCCGAACTGAGCATAATTTAACAAAGAGAAAAGTAGTTTGTACTTCTGAAACTAAATTGCATGCCTGTATTAGGCATAATATCAACAGTGTTTAGGATTTACAACACATTTTAAATAAAAAAAAACATGAAATTAATAGTAAAATCAACATTTGCATATCTTTTCCTAAAAATAAGTATATTTAAGATGTTATTCCTGTGTGCATATACTGTATGTGTGTGTGTACACACACACACATACATCCACATGTGTGTGGATTTTATTCACTGTAATGTATTAAAATAATGACATTTAGGAAAAAACCTTATAGCCCTCAGCATCCAGATGATCACTACAATGACAAACTACAGCGATGATTGTGCTTAGGACCTCCAAGAGTCTTAATGCGCTCCTGGTAGATTATTTATGGTAGTTTTTCATGTGATCAGATGAATCTAAATTGTTTACTGAGAAGTTAAATTTAGAATCCTTACAAATTATGTACAGCAAGCTGCCTAGCATGCTCATTAAGCCATAATAAGAACTACTGTTGTTATGAACTAATAAAGGCGTTTAATAAAGTTTAACAACCTTAAGTAAAAAGCAGGGTTCTAATCCTGCACTTCTAATTGGCTGATAATAGCGACATCGGATTGGTCCTTTGTGGGAAATCTGATTGGCTGTTAACGGGCCAACTCTCATTGGTTCAAGGGTTTAACACTTCCATGTTTTTCATTGGCTAATAGGACAGCAGCCAACCCTATAAAAGGGCTGCTGCTGCCCTAGGTGATTGCTCTGTTCAGAATGCTAAATAAAGAGTTGAAGTTCACTGTTCACTGCCTCGTCTCCGCTCCTTGCACCCATGCGCAGAACTTAACACTGGCGACGAGGATGGGATGCGGAGACATCTGAGCTGATTGAACTCTCACAGAGCACCAAACAGAGCACGTGGCTGAAGGCACATCGACAACGGAAAATATGTCCGGCGGTGCCATACCACCTGCTCCATTTGACCCGGCACAAGAAGACTGGGACTCGTACATGGACCAGTTCCAGATGTTTCTGGAGACCAACAACTTGAAAGACGCAACTACGGGGAAAAAGTGAGCAGCGTTCCTGACCCATTGCGGGCCAGTCGTCTTTAAGATGGCCAAGGCACTAGCGAAACCTGCTGAGGTGAAATCCATGGACTGGGACGTCCTCGCGCCCCTTCTACGGGCCCACTATGCACCCACCGTACCAACGCTTGTCCGAAGACATGAGTTTTATCAGAGGGACCAACGGAAAGGAGAGAGCGTCGCAGATTTCATCGCGGACCTCCAGAACCTGGGAGGCCTCTGTGGGTTTGCAGACCTCCAAGAAGCTCTGAAAGACCGAATAATTCTGGGATTAGATGACCAAATGGCGCAGAGCAAGATCATGGCCAAAAGGGACATAGATCTTGCCGATGTCATCAAAGACGCTATTGCAGCAAAAGCAACCAGAAAGTCAGCCACCCAAATGCGCCACACCAACGCAGCGCTCCATCAACTCGCCAACGATACCTCACCTCGCTGAGAGAGGCACACAATAGCGGCCCACCACGAGGACCTCGAATCTCCATCAGAAAGTGATGAGGAGGAGGTCAACCGGCTCCAGTCCGAACACAACCAACGCAACCCGCAGAATTGAAGACTACCGCACCAATGCACGGGTTGTGGGGCAACACCCGCGATCAGATTGCAAATTCTTCAACGTGCTCTGCCATTCCTGTGGGAAAAGGGGCCACATCAGGAAGGTCTGTAGAAGCAAGCGAGGATCCAGCCCAATTCGGAGAGGAAACAACTACCGCCAGACCACAGGGAATCATCCTGTGAATCTGGAACACTTGAACCACCAATAGAACAACCACTCCTATAGAAATAAAACACTTGCCACTTCAACGAGACGGGAAGAGGCACACCAAACCATTACCATCGGTCACGCTTCATCGTTAGATGCAAAGAAGATCCGAGTGAGGGTCGCCATCAAGAACCAACCTTGCGTGATGGAAGTCAACTCAGGGTCGTCACTCTCAATGGTTTCCTGGAAGACCCTTAAACAGTTGATTCCTGCTGTCCGGCATCAAGACCTCAGAGACCAAAGAATTATACTCAAAGATTACCAGGGGAACTGAATTCCGGTCGTCAGCTCCAGCCAAGTCCAAGTATCATTCAAAAATCGTACTGCGTCGATACCGCTGACCGTCGTCGATTGCGACCGGCCAAGTTTGTTAGGCCTTCAATGGTTCGGCCCACTCAGGATCGAGGTAGCCAGCATTCACCAAACCAGAAGCAACGACTGGGAGGAGGCCCTCGCCCAGGAATTCCAGGACGTCTTTGCAGACAAACTAGGCGAGTACTAGGCGATATCATTTAACCTTAACCCTGAAGTAGCCCCCATCCGCCTTAAGCCTCGTCGGGTACCTTTTGCCCTTAAACCAAAGATCGACAAGCAGCTCGATAAATTAATAGCCCAGGGTGTTTTAGAACAAACTGACCACGCCTGTTGGCAAACCCCAATCGTAACAACCATCAACCGGATAGATCGTTAAGGATTTGTGGGGACTACCGGGCCACCCTCAATCACGCCCTTCAACAGAACGCTTACCCGGTGCCAGTGGTTC
>BHEV01090881.1:0-32818 GCA_004319985.1 Emydocephalus ijimae
TCCTTTCTAAGTTCATCATCAGATAAAGCCATTCTTTGTTCTTCTTAGAGCAACCAAAATGTTTCAAAAGTTAAAACAATCTCTCCAAGTCCCAGAGACATCAATCAGTCCAAACAACGCACAAAGTTCTCACTTTCTATTCCTGGGGTGGTCTCAGTAAAAGGGAAAAGAAAAAAAGCCCAATCTGTATTTTACAGCCTTGTTGCAATCAATTCCTAGTCTCAAGATCTTCAAGGTATCTCCTCCAGCAAAATCTTAATATTTTTTTTTGTCCTCTCCCTTCCCACTTATAACAAGAAGCCAAGTTTTTACCTTTTATAAAAAACAACAGGTTTCTCAATGGCCATTTGTTGATTCCATAGGGAAGNTTTTTGCCGGCTGGGGAGGGGGTCTGCAACACCCCCAAACCCCTCACCAGCTCCCTCCTATCTTCGACTGCCTCTGTGGGGCAGCCTTAGCCTCCAAACCCATCCAGATCGGAGGCACCAAAACGGTTAGTGCGGTGGGGATCGCGCAGGATCGCGGAACCCTGCCGCTAGCGAAGCTGACAAACCGGAAGTTTTCTAAAATGGTAACACTTTCTGACTTTCTACAGGCTTCCCCCCTGACTTTCCCTGTGGAAATTCAGCTGGCAGAGAGCATCAGAAATCCTTCCTTCCCCCCTTCCTCCTTCTGTCTTGAGAATCCATGAAATAAATATGAATAAATTTGGCCTGCTGGTTGGAATCTGAGATTAAATGCCTGATGCAATGATGGATTTGCTCTTGAATAATCACAGAAGAATTCCACCCATTCCTTGTTGGGATAACTTTTTTTGACTCCAAAAGATGTCATTTGGAAGCAGCGGTTGTACTGTCTGATAACTCATTTGCAATAGTTCATCATTGTTACATAAATTGAGTACATTAGGTGGAGGCTGCAAATTGCTTATCCTAATATTTCCATTCAGCAGAAATTGGTGGTTTCTTTAGTGAATAGAAATGCAAGACAGTGATGGCAGACTTTGACCATTGCACCAACATCAGAAGAAATTTTATGTTGTAGAAATCATGCATTTTGCCTCATTCTGTTGAGATAAAGGCAATGTTGAGGCAAAGTGCACAACTTGCACATGCATTTCTTGTTGTTCAAGGCAGATTAATTACCATGTTGAGAAACTCTTATGGTAATTAATGATTGCTGCATATTCTTGCCTTTCTCTTGATCTTCTCTTTCCTCCTTCATTTTTTTCTCATCTCATTCTGTACCTTTCCTTGTGATTCTGGGGACATGGGGCTACATCAATTTGGTGTTATCTCTTGACTGTGATAACACCAAAGATCTCCTTCTTTCACATGGCATAATTATATGGATATTTTATTTTTACTACAATTGTTGAATAATTGTTTGTACCTAAGAGCAATTTAGAATTTAGAATACCCACTGACTTCTCCATTGAGTTATATGAATCTGACAGTGACAGTTTAGAAATAGAATCACAGGACATCATAAGGGCTAAGGCAGGACTGGCCCATCTGACCTCTGACAACCAAAATAGGGACTGATCTAGGCTTAATTTCAAAGCAGGCAGCAGTTGAAAACTGAAAAAGGAAGGGGAAGGACCAAGATATAGTGGCAAATACTTTTGACCAGAGAGATCCATTTTCTACTCCATCTTCAGCTATAGCAATTCACTCGATGACTTTCAACCAAACTATTTCACAGGTAGGTTTGAAGAGATATAGGAGGGTAGAGTACAATGCATGTGTCTTGAGATGGGCTATAGATACACGGGCATGTTTTTGTACCAGAGAAGAAGGGGCACCTAAAGCAATAAAAATATCCAAGCCTTTCTTCATACACCTTCATGCTTTTTTAAAGAGTCACATAATGAATCTATTCCTTGCTGCTGGATGGGGGAAAGAGTGAGGAAGTGTTACTCTTTGTTTGATTCTCTGCTTTTAGTCTGAAATGGTATAACTTAGGCAAAAGTTTTCTTAAAAGAATTTGTCTTAAGCTTCTGTATGTTTCATAATCACCTGGAGAAATCATTGGAGATTTCTAAATCATTGGAGAAACTAAAAGTTTGCAAATTGCAGAATCTAGAATCACAGACACTTTGCTGGATTGCAAAAACCTAAATGACCATTACATTACAGTGAAGAGCTGTAGTTTCTATATTTCTTCTTTACAGTATAAGTGGTTGTCTGGATTTTTTTTTCCAGCCCAAGTTTGGGTGCCATACTAGAAATTGAGAAACAAGTTAAATTGTGTCTTTCATTCAGGAGTATGTAAGTCTTTTCTGGCTTCAGAAAGGTAGCTGGTTTCTATACTATTTAAATTCAGAATTTTATAGCTAAAATGATAACTATCTGATATTAATTTGCAAAATCTGTCTTTACAGTATATTTTCTATGGGGCTCCTGGTCCCATACAATAACTAGCATTATGTCCTGTCTATTCCTTGCACTAGTAGTAGGAAATCTACTTTTCTCTTTCTTATTTGAAGCTTAGCATTAGTCATTCATTACATATTATAATTTCAGAACTGACAATCATATTGTCTTTTTCAAAATGATGTGAGGTTTCTTTCTTCATTTTTCTGTCAAGAGAAGCAGTTTCATGTGTTTTCTCAGTTATCCATCTAGCTTCTCACATTTTCCTATCTTATGGCTCCTATTTCAGCACATCAACATGAATTATAGTTTGTTAAAAATTAGGGTTTTTAAAAGTCTGCACCAATACACAGCCATGCTGCCTGAAAGGCAACATTCAATGACATGATTATGAGGATTACAACTTAAATGAAAAACGTTAAGAATTTACATTTCAAATAAAGAAATATATGCCATGTATAAGAAATGAATTTGAAAAGCTACTGTATTTCTCTGAAAAGTGTGATGTTTTAAATTTTAAAAAGTGATATATTAAACAATGACTTTTCAAGAAAAGGGATAATTGAGTGATGATAGTATGAATACATCGAAAGCATTCTAATCACTTCATCGCAGAAATTCATCTTGTCAGCAGAATGCTTCGTTCTAGCATTGGGATTCATCATTTCGAATTCCCCATCATTTACTCCAAAAATACAGCTTAGCTGACGAAAGCTGAAAAATGCTATTTCCAGAAGAGTCTCAAAACTCACACATGAAACGATTGAAATCTTCCCTGAGGCACACATTGCTGCTCCATTACCCAGAATCCCCGTTTACCTGATCGCTGGGCTGCCTCAGCTCTGGTCAGGAAATAGTGAAGCTGATCCAGCTTATCAGGCTGCTCCTCGAGGGACTTTTCCAGCCATATGGCTGACCCAGGCCCTGCAGCCTCCCTCAAGGCATTCCACTTCTCTATCAGAGTAAAGAGCTCAGCAAAAGACTTGTGATAACCTTGCTGCAGCATGTCTATGCAGATGTTCTTCTTGTATGAATTCCGGTAACTGGGGATTTGAAAAGGCTGGTTTTAATTTTTTTTCATTCTTGATTATCATTTCTCCCTAAAAAAACCTCACACAATATACGAATATGATTAAGTATGCAAATACAATGCAAAGGTAATGCAGTGCTTGTGACACCAGTTCTTTGTTTATTAAAAATGCCAGCATGTTTTTGAAAGAGACCAAAAGAAAGCTATTGTAGCTTTAGTTCTGCCAAAACTATATTTCTGCAATTGAAATCAGATAGAAATGTTCGCTCATTAAAAAAGCAACTCCTAAAATTTCTGATGTATATTTTCTAGGATGCCTCTTCAATTATAAAAATATGCTCAGAGGCATATTAACTCCAGAAAGATTGGACAGTGTGATTATTCAATTTTTCCAAGAGGAACAATCACACCACTATGTGACTGCAGACTGTGAGTTCACCAAGGATAACTGAGGCACAAAACAGTCCATTCATTTCTCAGTGTTTTGATTCAATTTACAGTCATGTACCAAACTACAGAAAGAAAAACAAAATGGAAAAGAGGAAACTTTTTTTTGTTATTGTTTAAAAGATGACAAAAAGAAAAGTTAAAAGATTTAGGATTTAAAGAATTAAGAATAAGAATTAGGATTTTTAAAAAAGTATCTGGTGCAGGATATTTCTTTTGTTGAATCCAAATTTGGCTTTTGACTTTAAAGACAGCAAAACAAAAATTTGCCACTGCGTTAAGTAGGATTACACTGAGCAGCCAGTAGTAATTGATTTAGTAAAGGTCTGGAATTCCTGGAAAGTCCACTCAAACAGAGGTAATGTGATGTAAATGTTGAGTGTAAGAAAACCCTTTCACAAACATCTCTGAAATTTTAAATTTTCTCTCCTAGAAAGCAAATGGCTTATGACCACAATTTTATCACTTTTTGCCATGGTTGTTAAGTGAATCACATCAGATGTTTAGTGAATCATACAGTCATTAAATGAATCCAGCTTCCTCCATTGACTCTGCTTACTGGAAGCCAGCTGGAAAGGTTGTAAATGGAGTTCATTTGACCCCAGGATGGTGCAACTGTCATAAATATATGCCTGTTGCCGGGGATTTTATGATTGGATGACTACAGGAAAACTGCAGCAGTTTTTTGTGTGAGGACCAATCATAAGTCACTTTTTTCTGTACCGTTGTAATTTTGGATGGCTGGTAAATGAATGGTTATAAGTCAAAGACCACCTGTACAGATATTTAATTATTGTGAAGTAGGGATTCTGTAACAAATATCAAAGAAATTGGTATTGTATTATATATATATATATATATATATATTTATTATAAAGAAATAGTATTATTAACTTTGCAGATAATACAACAGTGATGGGACTAATCTCTGGGGGGGGGTCAGTCTGCCTATCGAGATGAGGTGGACCAGTTACTTTTGTGGTGTGGAGACAATAACTTGGTCCTTAACACCAATAAGACCCAGGGGCTTACACTGGGTTATAGAAGGAATAGATCAAATATCTAGCCCTTGATTATCAAGACCGAGTGGAACAAGTGGATAGTTTTAAGTTTCTGGGTGTTACCATAAAAGAGGACCTGATCTGGGGTATACACATTGCAGTACTGGTCAAAAGGGCCCAGCAGAAATTATACCATTGAGACTTCTCAGGAAAAAACAACTGAATGAAAAACTGCTGGTGACCTTCTACCACTATACCATAGAGAGTATTTTAACTTATTGCACCTCGGTATGGTTTGCCAATTGCACAGTGGCAGATAGGACAGCACTCCAGAGGGTTAACATCATTGCCCAGAGGATCATTGGTTGCCCTCTCCCCTCTTTGGAAGAGCTTTATAGCTCCCGCTACCTTAAGAAAGTTCAAAACTTTCTTAAAGATCCATCTCATCCTGGGCACTCTTTTTTTTGAACTATTACCATCTGGCAGAAGGGACAGGACAATAAAAACAAGGACAAATAGGCTGAAAAACAGTTTCTATCCCAGGGCAGTAGCTTTTTTGAATTGTGCTATATTGGTGTGGTGTTGGAGGTTTTTGGTTCAATGTGTGGAGGTTGAAGGATGTGTGTTTGTGTTTATTTTCATGGTCATGCTGTGCACTGAAGATAGTGTTTGATTTTGTTGTACAAGGTGCAATGACAATAAAGTAAACTAAAATTAAAACAATATCCTAAACAGAAAATAGAAAATGTCTTAAAAAGGCATCCTTAATACAAATAACTAGGTGGACAAATGGTACCCATAAATAAGACAGAAAGTGCCTCGGTGCAGCTTCTTTTAACATGACCTTTTTCTAATCTTTACCTATAATTTAGATTTTTTTTTAAAGATACACCACTCTCCTAATAAATCAACTACTAGCCAATTAATTATGTTTGATTGTTTGATTTTGATTTAGGACAGTCTTTGAACTCAGCTATGCTTGTTTGTAGATTATTTGCATTGTTCACATGAGTGAACCTAGTTTATTAACATGTAACTCTTAAATTTGAGATGTACATCTATCACTGGTTAGGATAATACATCATATTGTCAGGACCTGCTTAACTAAATTTTCTTAAGTAATCTAAAAGAGTTCATATTTACTCTATATTACATAATGCACATATTACAGCTTGTGTAATGTGTGAGGTCAGATTATGATACATGACACATATATTACTAAAACAAAAATATGATTTCTTTAGTTTTGTTTAATATAATGTGATCTTGGTTGTATTTAACAATATCTGTGAAATATTTGTCATAAAAATGTGTTGTCATAAAATGAATTTTGGATTCCCATTTATGCTTGAATAATCAGAATTTACATTTGCATTTAAACATTTTATCAATTAATTAATAAAAATTGAAGACAAAAATAGAATAAACTTTATAGAGCTTTACGGAGCTGTCACCAAAAATAAAGTAATATACCACAAGGTACATGCAAAAGATTTTTGATTATTAAAATCTCATAACGTATTATGATCCTGTTGGTAAACAATCATTTCCGAATTGCAATAATATCCTGTTAGCTATACAATGTCGCTAAACTTGAAAATTCATTTTAAAATTCATTTTTATAAATCAATAATATTTAATGAAATTAATGTTCAGAAAAATTGTCTCCCACAACAGTTTTTCAATAATTATAATGGCCTCTGGGGGCCTCTACTGGAAACATAGCAATACTGCAGTTAAATATTACTGTTCAAGCAATACTCAGAATAAAATGAAAGTTGTGGAACAAAAGCAAATATATAATGTTTCCATACACTGGGTCTGATACTCGAACTATTATTTCCCTGTGAATGTTCCTACTAATTTCAAAATGACTGCATCCATTATAAAACCGTTAGATAAATGATAAATGTCATGGCAAATTCAAAATTATAGTTGCTCTCAAAATAATTATACTTGTTAAAAGCATTTAAATTGAGATTTTGGTGTTTTACAGCTAAATAGAGATACAACTCTAATTTAGTGTACAATCTTAGTGCACCTCTAGAATGGAGAGGATGGCAAACATGTAAAAATAATAATTAAAAAAGCCAGTTGCAGACAATGTAGATGTTCTCATACAGATCTTATTTTATTTGCTGTGAAGGATGACTACTGATTTATTGCCCAAAGGAAATAGTTCATATGCTGTCCAAACTTTAGTTCACAGTTATGTAAACTAAAATTTCATTATATATTGATGCATCATAGCCCTTGACTGATTTTATTTATTTGTATTCTACCTTTATTATTTTTACAGCAAACATATCCAATACAGCTTCCGCCTCTTATTTTCTGCACAACAACAACCTATTGGAGAGAGAGAGAGAGAGAGAGAGAGACTGTCCCAAAATCACCCAGGCAGCTGTCATAGCTAAGGCAGGATTAAAACTCATGGTCTCCTGCTTTCTAGCCTGCTGTCTTGACCACTAAACCAAATTAGCTCTCAATACATCTTATATCAGTCTCTTCAGAGTTCATTATTTAAAAAAGATGAGTTGAGCATCACTAAAACAGTATCATTGCTATTTACTCTCTCTGTTTAATTCCAATTTGTATGTCGTTCTTTTCCCCTGCTTCAAGTTCATACATAATTTAATTATTTATATTTGCCAACAGGTGTAAGACTTTTCATTAAAAAGATAATGTTATACTTTCTAATTTTAAAAAGCTGAGCCAAGTCATTAGATATAAAGTTTGAAGCTTCTATACCTATGAAGCTGCAGAAAAGTACAAGATAAAACTATTATAAAAACGTATTATTTATTCAAGTTCTTAAATGGTCAGCTTTTCAGGAATTACATATTTGGCAGGTAACAAATATTCTTTAATTGAAAAAAAACCTCTTAGTTTGCACTAAGAACTCCTGAACTTTATAAGTGTTACATTTTTTGATTGATCTTAAAGTTGCAGAATATATAAAACTTTCTAAAAATTTGATAGTAGAATGAATTCTACTCAAATTTTATTGAAAGTCTAGTGGCAGGGGTATTACTTAAAGCATTTTAAAAAATAAATATTTATTAATGTAATAAGCTGTTTGATCATGTAATGAAATATTTTAACATAATACTGGATATTTTCTTAACTGGGTATTTATTATAATTGTGAACAACCAGTTTCATATTCCAAATTGTACTTTTTTATTTTTAAAATAGAAAATTGAAAAAGTGAAACTTTTAGTAATAATATTGAAGTGTCTCTGTGTTTTAAGATAGATTAATGGTATGGAATTCAGCATAGAGTAATTACCTTTGTTTTTATTTTAGTTCTAAATATTACATAATAAAACTTTATTTTGAACACATTTTTATTAACTTGAATGGTTATTTAGCTTGATCTCTGGTTCAAAAGAAAGATAATGATGCTTGCATTAAATAATGTATATATATGGATATTAATAATATAATCTTATAAACTATTTTGGTTTTTATAACTGTGTAAATGCAGAGTACTACTACCAAAATGTAGGTGCCAAATTAAGATCTTTCATAAGCATATTCTTAGCAATCTACGAATGTAAGCAAATATATATATTATCACTATCCATGATGTTTGAGAATGTTTTAATTTTAAATAACAGTGAAATGTGATGGCTATTTATAGAAAAATTATCTATGTGAAACCATATTCACTAAATTGCCTACCAAAAGTAGCTGTTTACAATGCTGTTTATAAGATACAGGGAGAAACAAATCTCAATTTTGACCAAAAATTTAATTTTAGTCTATATTACTTTAAATAATGTATTTAATAAGTAAATGTATTACTTCATATATTAATAAATGTTACAATATAAAATAATTTCTATAATAGCAATGTATTAATTAAGATGTATATATGAAAAATACTCAAAATATTAATATCTTAAGCCCATTTAAAATATACAGGGCTCTGAGATATTGAGAAAAAAATGTAATTATTTTTTTATTATACTTCAGGAAATATTTATTCAGATCAACTTTGTTCATTCCTAATCTGACAAATGTTTTGTACTTCTAAATGTATTCACATAAAAGAACTTATTTACTAATCCGTAACTCTGTAAAAGTGAAAATAAAGATTAAAGTTTGATTGTGACATAAAGATTTGTATTCTAAATCTTACTTTACATGTTATTTACCAGATGGATGGTTGATACATACACATACAGACAAGCATTTTGAGGGACAAAAACTCTTCAAAATGCTGAAAAAATGTGAAATATATGGTATAATATTCATCTTGCAATCCTATCTCTACAAAATAATAAATCCCACCAAATCCAATCTATTTTGCTTCTCTATAACTTTATGTAATATTATAGCCTTATTCTGGAACATTCCTATGGAAAGCCTAAGTCTCTATATTTATACTTTCATTTAGCAATTCATTAACAAAATACAGTTTATAATTTAAAATATAATTTAAAACTAAGGTTGATATTCTTCCAGTAGCTATTTAATCATGCTTCCAAAATAATAATAATAATTTTAATGAAGTCCAAAACTATCAAGAATTCGAAGTAATTTCGTATTGGAATCTCCCTCTGAAATTCAGAAAGTAAGTTAAAAAACGATGGTTTTGGAAAGAAAGCCTTACACTTCATAGGGGAGAGAAACCTCTTTGTTTCACTGAGGAAACAGTTGTATTAGTTTTGGTATTAACTATATAATCAATTATAGTTTCCTATGATGCGTGAATTGAGGGAAAAGTGCTTGTTTACATTCTCATATTCAGACAAAATGGACAAAGGGTCTATGGTTTAAATTCAGTTTTATGAGAACAAAAATATGGCCCTTCAACAGATTTGGGGCTCCCCACTTTCTTCAATGCATCCTGAAAAACCACTTTCACTGAAGTTCAACATTATATTAAAGAGATAGAGTTTTTTGTTTTTTTAAGACGGGATTATATTGAACTATTGTACTATGTAAAGCAAACATCACAAAAAAGTACTACATATGCAGTACACCAATAGGATAACTCTTAGATTTTCATGAATTCTTTTTGTAACATACAAGGGGGGAAAAATCAGTCCAAAGGAATTCACTAAGATTAAAAAGCAGAATTTCTGTATAGACTAGAAAATTTACTCCATATATTCCAGGCTAAGCAAATTCCCACTGGTATTTCACAATGAACTGGTACTTCACAATGAACTTTTCCATAGTATTCTATGCACACTTCAAATAAAGCACAGCTATTTACTTGCCCTTGTAATCCTTGCCAAGTACTGGTGAACTATTGAGAAATGAAAGGAGCAAACTATAGACTTAAACTTAGCAAAACAATGTATGTAAATAAGTAAACATTCAGTGCTCTTCTTTATTAAACTATGACTTTTATTTAATATTTCTTAGAATCTGATGAATTTTTGCAAATAAAATTCTGTTTCCTCTACACTTGCTAATAGTCATGAGAATCTCTAGTTTGCACCTTCCCATTAAAAATGTATTACATTTTTTGAAATTATTCACCCCACCTTTTATCCAGATCATTTCTTTGAAAGGAAGTAGATAATAAATGGAATTATTCATGATTTCCCATTAAATATGAAACTTTCTTTTGCAGAGTTTAGAAAATGGAACTTCTACATAATGTACTGAAGTTGATTAGATTTTTTTAATCTCTCAAAGAAAATATTCTATATTACAAAATGCATAGAATATTTTTAAAAGAAAGAAAACTATCTCTTCCATAATCATATTCTTTAGCACTCTCTTAAGAAGATTACATCATACCAAAGCGTATAGTGTCCATGTTTTTGAACAGAACTGTATTCCTTTCTCTGTTTCGAAGGAGATATTAACTCCCAAAGAATGTTGGTTAGTGAAAACACAATCTTAGTTAAGCAAGATCACTAAAAATATTAAGACAGAATAATAATATACACATATACAATATTAACATTGGAAGGCATCAGAAATAATAATACATCTTTTATAATAATGGCTATGGTTTTTTTACGGGACAGTATCACTTCAGCAGTGAGTTTTATGGGATATCATGTGTTATTAAAAATATCCTATATATTGAAAATAAACAAACTGTGTAGATTTTTCTGTAGCCAAAATTGTACCAGGCATGTAGAAGAGTTGGGGAACCCTCAAATGTATAGAAGTTAAATAAAGTCAATAAAGACAAAATATCTTAATCACCACAAGATTCTAATTTATTTCTAAAAAGTATACACGTTCTTCACTTTCTGTCCTATTACAATAGCAGTTTTTGTACAGCCTTTGAGAGGATCAAAGGTTGAGGAGAGCTTATTTAGCCATGGGTATTATACTATATATCTCCAATGTACAGAAAAAAGATACAAATGTTCATTCATTGGGAATAGGGGAAATGTAATTAAGACAGCACTGAACATAAAGAACCTTGGATGACTATTGTCATCCAGTAATTTTGGCAAAGGGAAGTAAGACTGTAATTTTAGAAGTACATTTATGTGACAATAAGATTTGCTCCTGAATAAAGACATCCAATATATTTATGGAGCAAGTCTTAGCTGACCGGTTATCAAATGTTTAATCCACATTAATAGATTAATTCCATAGGGGCATCCTGAAGAAGAAATTGAATGTCAATTAATTTCAACTAAGGGAATGCAGATTTGCAGCTAAAATCTGAACAGAAAAATCAGAATAACTAATTCCAACTAACATGTTTTTTTTCATCTTATAGAATTTACAATTTCATATCCAGGCCATAACAAACTGGATGTTATGTTTTGCACATCTGTGTAACCTGTTCTGGGTGAAGACTTTTTTTTTAAGAAAAATGTCCAGGAAATTTTTAAAAATTGGAAGTCTCAGTCCTGAATATAATATATATCATCTAAGATACATTGAAGAATGATTAGATCTATTATTCTATTGCATTGAAGTATGGGAAGACAGCTATACATTTCTTATTTGAATAATTTACTTGCAAAAAGAAAAAGGTTGATTTTAAACATTCAATACACTCACCAGAGATGGGTTTAAATCTGTGATCCTATAATTATTTCTTGGGAATAAGTCTCATTAAATGAGATACTTCTAAGCAGAACTGTATGAACTGTAATATTTCTATCAAATAAAATCTTTTCAACAAAGGCTGATATGTTCTTACAGAACTACAGTCTATCATTAAGAACTGTTCGTACTATTATTTGTTGGTGTGAAACCCCAGCTCATGTTGGAACCCCAAATTATTCTTTTGACACTGCTGTGATGGGAAGCCTGCAAAAGATGTCCCAGCCACCTTGATGCAATTTGTCTTTTGAATTGAAAAAGCTATGAGTTGTGAAGGTAAAATGGCACATTGGCGACTTTGCAACTGGATTATTTTCTCAGCAGTGTGATTATTGTTACATGTTGCTACAGGGGATGGACGGAGTAAGTGGGAGAGACAAATTCTAGATAATTATATATATATAAAATAGGCTTATAGGAACAAGACACTGAAGCTCTATGGATGGGAGTAGAGAGAGATAGAGAGAATGATAACGCTTAGGAGATAGAATGAGGGAAGAATTTACCACAGTGGGAAGAATACCACCAATAAAGATTACAAAGCTACAGTAAGGCAAAGAATTTACCAGTTTTGTTCAATTTCCAATAAACTTATAGCAGATTCAGAAATAAATCGGCTCAGCTCACAAACCAAAAAATATAGAGAGATAATCAAGTCTACAGTTGATCCCAATGTGATGCAGGTACGAGCACAGAGGTACCCTTAGCAGTCTCTCTTCAAAAGCTTTGAAGATTTTTTTTTCAAATAAGAGAACACTTTTGCCCTATGTCCTCCATAATATGCAGCCTGAAGCATGATCAAAGGGAATCATTTGGGACTCCATCAAAGATTTTCTTATCAAAAAAAGAAAGAGGGGAAAGGCAGAGGGTCAGATTTGTATAGTTTATTGATGGCCCTATGCAAGTTATTTTTCCAGAAACCAAACATTCAAACTCTGGCATTGGAGTTCATAAAAATCATAAAAAACTTACAAGCCCCAAATAATCCTCAAAAGAAATGGCTTTCTATTATATGACTGATTATGTCAAACCAGATCTTTCTGAAAGTTCTTTAGGGCTCAAAAGTACCCTTTAAACTCGAGCTTGTTTTAAAAACAAGGCAATAACTGTTATTTTTAATGACAGTATATAACGAAAATAATACCATAAAAAGAAAATTCAGGAGACAATTAAACAAATAGCTGCTCCAAGTTTGCATGCTTAAAAACAGAATCATATTTAATCTGCAGTGATATTTTTTTACATATATTTAAAGTATTAGTGGCTTAAGTAGAAATTTCTGAACAGAAAATGAATTATTGCAATATTTCAGAATAGTTTCATTGGCACAAGCAAACAAGAAACACTTTTGAAAATGACTAAAATGTTACAGTGTACCCAGTTTTAAAATGTTATACAATGCATTATCTATTTTGCTATTGCATGAAATATTTTTTCTCTCAGGAGTTTTCAAATCTAGCTTTCAAAACACTCATAAATTTCATAGAGTCAACCTTGCAAACTGTAGTTGCATTTTGGAAATAAAAGTTCATCCTTGAACAGCTTGCAAACATCCATGAAAGAAAAATATATGTTTTTAATGGCTAATAGATAATCAAATGCTCCAAAAGCACTAGTGGTTTAGTAAATCATTTACCAAACATAGACATTGATCTAACACCTTTAATATATGCAAGATAAGTAGTATGAAACATAATTATTTAATATCAATTTTAATTTTTAAATGCCATGTTCTTCTGAAATTTGCCCGAGGAACTTCAGATATCAATGAATAATACTAGCAATAAAGAAAATAATAAAGTTGCAGGATAAAATTCTCAGAAAGATCTTACTTACGCAGCAGCCTCTTGTTTTGACAATCCTTTGATATGCATGGCCAAATAACGATCTATGGCATTTTTTCCTTTGATCAAATGCATCCTAAAAATTTTTTAAAAATAAAGAATACTGATAGATGGCTTAATATTACAATACACTCCATGTTTTAGGAATTAAACCTTGCTTGGAGAAAGGCAGGTGTGTATATATTGATGAATTCAAGCATATTATAAACATCTACAAATATAATTTAATTTTTTATATGAATCTATCTCAAATCTTTATTTTTTGTAGATTAATAAATGTAGCTTTAGGAAAAAAATATTAACTGCTTTCATATTCATTGTCCACTTATTAAAGCTTACTGCACTTGTCCAGGGCCTGCAGAATGAATTTGCTTTCTTAAGTGAAATACTGTAATAATAACTGCCAAAGAATATTGTCTTAGACAAATTACCAAGTAGAAAAGTGGTGTAGTACTGGATACGTGTAAATCTTAATGGAATATTTCCCGGGTGGGTGATCTCAAGTTCAGGAAAAAAGGCATCAAACAATGTATCCATTCTAGATGAAAGTGCATTTTCCTTCAAGAATCAATTATATAGCTTCAACATTAAATAAACTTAATTAACTTCAACCTTTTCTGGACAGAAATAGTTTAACTTACACATTGATAAGATCTGCGAAAACCTAAGTGCAATTCAACCCTCAGCTATGGAAGCTCTATAGGTATTGTAGCAAAAGTTAATCATTTTCTTGCCCATCTTATTTCTGAGTCATATGAAGCCTCAGACTGGCCATACTAAGTCTTTAGGAGGCCATAGTTTACAAATAGCAGATTCAAATATCAAATAAAAGATAGATTCAATTCAAACAGATTCAAGATTTGGCAGATAACAAATTAAAATAGCAAATAAAAATGTTTTTATAAATATAACAAAAAATAAAACAAAATTCATAGATTTATACAAATATTATTTAAATATATTGCTGTAAATTCCTGAATAAGAGATAAAATTATGCATGAACACAAGCATCTCAGTCATAAATATCCAATAGACTACAGCTCTCTGTTAAGCACACTTAAAGCAATAAAGTCATATTGTGGTGCATTGTGGGTATAAAAATAACCCTAATTTAAACATTTTTTTCTAGTTGATATCTGTATACTTATGCTGTATTACTTTTTTAATTTCCATTTTGTTTTTAATTTTCTGAGACACTCTTTCTGTTTGTAATGCAAACATAAGTTGGTAAATTAAGAAAAACAGAATTTATTTGCCATCAGATCTGCGCAGTTATTACATTGTACACCGATCTTTACATATGGAAATATATCAAACTAAAAAAGTATGATCAGAATTTGCATGATCTCACAATTCAAAAAGGATCCAAGTGTAGTTTCCTTGAGTGAAAAATGTTAAGGAATTGGTAAGGAATCTCAGATTATATCTATTTAGAAATAAGTATCATGGTATTAAATCTGCATGACATTATTTCTCTTTCCCTCCCATCCATCCATATTTTCTGACAAAATATAGCAAAAATGAACTATGTTATATTTCCAGTATGTTAAGAGAAACTATACTTTCTATAAATATTAACTACTTTTAGTAATCTTATAAAATAAAACATACAACACAGCATTTTTAAAAAGTGCAAACTTGATATATGTCAACAGTTCCTCTAATTTCCAAAGAAAGGTACAAAGGCTTTTATCATTTCTCTATTGAAAAATGTGGTTTATTTTTTTTGATGCTTTTTGATGCTCTATGGATTTGACATTTATGCAGTGTAAAAATTGATACAATACTCAAAACTTATCTGATTTTAATACTTATATGTAAATATATGTAAACTCTCAGTTGCAATTCTATGGGCTTTATAGAATTCATCACAAGAGCACAATCAACAATAGTTGCAACTGAAAGGTTACAAATAAAGTGAGGGAATAAAATTTATCCCCAAGAACAGCTATCTGAAGAAATAGAAAATGTAATTTAAATCTATAGAGTATAAAATATTGTACTATTAATAACTACTAGCTATTTATAACAAGTGCCATTTCAAAATGTCATTTTGAATTTTAAAATGTGAAAATCCTTTCAATTCTACATTTCTAGTATATTGTTTATATATAATTTTAATTCAGAATACATAATTTAGTTTCTTATTATGCCTTGGTTACTGTATTATTATTATTTTACTTTTATATATACATTTATTTGCAACCATAGATTTTAGCAAGATTGATACTGTATTATAATTATTCTGTTAAGTTTAAATTTCAAAGAATCACAAATGAATTGAAAATGTATACCTTGCAAGAGTCGGTGAAGCGCACCTCATCTCCTCCATACTTGGATGTGATCTGGGACTTTGTATAGGTATTCGAGGAAATAAACTCATTCTGAACTAAATAATTATAGAATATTTCAAAAATTAGCATCAGCTAGTTCAATTTGCATAGACATTCCAAATTTATTCCAAATATTTGCTGATAGAAATAATTCAGACATGCATCAAGATGCTTTAATTCCATCTGACATGATATGACTGTAATATCTAGGTATCAATTTGAATAATGATATAAATGATGCATAATATAATCAAGGAGATGTAAATGCATCCTCTGGCCTAACTTCTGATCCATTTGACACCCCTAAATAACAGATACCCTTGCTCTCAATTAATACATTAAAACACATTTACACTGCAGTTCTACAACCCATTTTCTATGAAGTATGTTGAACTTAGAGGTATAGCTTCTATTACATTAGAATTAGAATTATGATAGTAAAGAAGTAAAGTTATAAAATGTTTTTTATAAAATCAATTTTGTCATACTTAAGAACTAAATTTGTAATACTTAATTAAGTAGATTTGAATATATTACTGAAGAAAGGAAAATTGAGTAAGTAAAGACCTACATGGGCAAACCCACCATTTCTTTCTGTTTTATTTGATATTATTGCTGTTATTAGTTTTAGTCCTGAGTTTTAATTTTAATCCATTAAGTTTAATATTTGATCTATTAACATAATAATATCTATTTTACCATGCTACAGGTAATCCCCAACACATGACCACAATTGTGCCCAAAATTTCTGTTGCTAAGTGAGACAGTGGATAAGTTTTACTTCATTTTATGACCTTTCTTGCAACAGTTGTTAAGTGAATCACTGCAGTTATGAAGTTAGTAACATGGTTAAATGAATCTGACTTCCCCATTGACCTTGCTTGTCAGAAGGCTGCAAAAAGTGATCACATGACCCCAGGATACCGCAACCGTCATGAATATGAACCAATTGCCAAGCATTTGAATTTTGATCACATAACTATGGAAATGCTGCAACAGACATAACTGTGAAAAAAGGTCATAAGTTACTTTTTTCAAAGTCATTGTAACTTTGAATGGTCGCTAAATAAATGATTGTAAATCAAGGAGTATCTGTATATTACATTAAGTATTCTTATTTGTAGTTTTTTTTTTGTTACAATGGTCATTGATCAAAATAAAGGAAATTTTAGGTGATTTGTGGTACAATATGTCAACTTGTATGTTCTGGTGAAAATCTGCAATTAAATTGTAGCCATCATGAAAAATAACAAATTATGGATCAAATTGGTGCATTTAAGAGTATTTAATATGTCAGTATATATTACCAATTAATGCCCTGCAATAATAAGATAATATTATTAGTCTTATATGAAACTGAATCAGCATTTACTTTAAGCAGAATAACATCAGCAACACAGCAAAACAAAGTAGACTTGTCAATCATTTCAGAATTCATAAATGGTAAAAGGATTTTATTTTTGTGCACAATACTGCTCTTTTTTTCCAACATGCTTAGCTTTTCCTTTTACTGTTAAAGTTGCAGCTGCCACTTCCTTCCTTTTGTAACTCTGTGATCTAACAATCTTAGCAGCAGGAGTAGCCTTACTCTTAAATTTAGTTTAAAATAGGCATTGTAAATCCTGTTGGCTGGCCTCAAGACACAAACATTTAATAGAGACAGAAATATAGCTCAACAAACCCCAAAGGGATATTCACTAATTGTCAGAACTATTGTTAGGAAAGATATAGTATTTCATTTTAAAAATAGAACAAAATTTATCAAAAGAAAAATATGGTTTCAAATGATTGAAAAATAGTGTGTGTGTGTGTGTGTGTGTGTAAAATTAGTAATATATTTAGTTCAGATTTGGCAAATCTTTAGCCAATGAGAAAATTCCAGGCAGGTTCCAGGACCAACCCAAATTTATCTGAAGTTAGGGAATGCCAGCAGTTCCAATCTCTTCTTCCACAGCCATTCTCCCCCTTTCCTTTTTATTTTCTATTGTAATTTAGACAATTCTTCTTGCTCAGCATCTTAATGTAGCAGCTGGCCAGCAACATTTCTTGGCTGTTATTATTTTTCAATTAAAAGATTCTTTATTAATTCAATTTATTGAGTTGATATCCTGCAGCAATACTCACAACTCCAATAGTATAGCAGATATGAAAAGGAAAAAAATTAAACCTTTCACAGTAAGATTAAAATATAAACACAGAGAAAAGAGACAGAAATAGAAAAACATACAAAGAAAAACAGGACTTTAAAATATTTCACAGACTTATAACCCCCCATACAATTTTAATTTTAATGGCACACAACAATAAAATGCAGAAAATAAAATCAAAGGTTTAAAACTTGTTATACACAACCAAAATAAGCAGATAAATTTACAGCAACTTAAAAGGAACACATAATTGAGGTTGGCAATAACAATATACACTCTCATTGCAGAAAGGATTTATCTATTATGATAATCCAGTGCATGGGGGTGTAAACCCAAATCTTCATGGCTCTACATGGCCTTGCAGCAAAGAGGGTTAGGGCAGTAGGTGAAAATCACTGGAATACTTTCCCCAAAAAACTCTCAGTTTTCAGTACAGTCTGAAAGCCATCCATAAGAAACAATCCTGATTTGTGCAAAGATCCTTCCACAATACCAGCACAACATACCACTAAGCTCCTTCTGGTCTTATCTCTCCTCCTTTTCAGAGGTGTGGGGTAATAAAGATTTTCTACTTCAATGCTCTAGTCAGTTAGATTGATATAGGTTGGAAGAGGCGGTCCAAAATATGTCTGTTAAGTTATAAAAGGCTATTTCTGTTAAAATCAGGATTTTATATTGTACCTGGAACTGAACTGATATCAGTGCATGGACCTTAATATTTGTATTATGTACTGTAATGAGTTGTGGAAAGACTTTGGGAGATAGAAGAAAGAGCTGCCAAGTAGACAACTTGCATGTTAAAGATTTTTAGGGGAGTAGATTCAGGAGGCATTTCAGAAGGGACCCTTCCTAATATTCTTGAGAGTTAAAGAAAAGGAAGGGGAAAATACTTTGTTTTTCAAAATTCTATTAGCGTAACCCTACAATAGAGTAAATGCTGTACTCATATTATATGCTTCTTGTCTGGACTAACTTGACGAGCTCACAAATTATCATAGGTAGTTCTCATTTATTGACTGCAATTGGGAGCAACAACTCTCTTGTAGAAGAAGGAATGGCAGAACTGGGGGTGGGGGAGTGAAAGAGAGATTAGCCTAGAATCCCTAGTTAGTAACAAGTGAACTAATCCAACTCTTCTTAAGTGCTATTGATCTTTATCTAGCTTTAACCAGGTACTGGCTGTTAGTTGAGAAGATTCCTGCGTGTAAGTTTTTAGCAATAAATCAACTTAATTGAACCTTTGCATGTGGACTTGGTCTTTTGTGCCTGAAGTTCTAAGTGACATTTGTAAAGTGAAATTTCACAGCACCACACCGAAGAATGATGCCAGTTCTACCTATAGTTATTAAGCAAATCACCTTTATCTGTATATTTATTTTTTGTACAGCTAAATGGAATGCATATAATAATGCTCCCACATTATATTTCCCCATAATAACTTGTGAGATGGATGGAGCCCAAAGGCATTCAGCAGCTTTCACGTCTAAGGGATGATTAGAACTCTCTCGTCCAACGCTTAAAACTACTATGCCTAATGGGTTCTACTGGATCAGTAAGACTGCAACAGGCATGCCAGTCAAATCTAGACAAAGGACACTTTAATTATGACCTCTCACCCAAGGAGTCCACAACCAATGATGGTGGAAGAAATGTGAGCTGATATATTCCTAGGTGGAAGAATATTATTAGTCTATTCAAGTGCTTTCTACTCTATTACCTTGGAGTTAATAGGGCCCTAAACCTTCTGACCAGGCAAGCCAGTTCTGGTGGTTTCCACCTCTGGTCATCCTTTATTCTTGACTCACATAGTATAGAAAGAAAGCCATTAGTCTGCATACCAAGATACAGAGGGAAAAAAATAGGCCATCCACCCGCCCAGAAGATTACTCTAAATATAACTTTCTCTTAGTGCTTAAGCATAAGATAGAGAGGATGCAAGGCCTCACTTATGAACTCACTATATATTTCGAAGGCCATTTTTCTTTTTACTGCAACAGTGGAATAATTAGAAGAGATGGCTAGAAAGGATGGGGGAAAAGGCATATTTCTTTTCTCTATCAGAGAATCAAGCAAATTCATTGTATATAAGTTCAATTAAGTGATTTAAATAATTGCATTCAAGTATCTTTTACTGTTATTTCCCAGGAAAGAAAATGGGAATTAAAGTCAAATCAGTTTTCTCTGTGGCTCTAGTAGTCCCATATGGGCACCAGATGCTAATTTCCCACTATTAATTAAGATACAGGATAATTAGACTGATCTAGATTTTTCTGATAGGATAAGTTCATATAACAAAATATTTGCCATGAGATATAATCAAAATAGGAGAAATGATGGTGTATTCTGTTTCAAGCTAAAATGCAAATGCTGGCATAGAAAAAGATTACAAATAATTAGACTATATTATTAAAGTAACTTTTATAATATAGGTTAATGAAGTCAAATAAAACATAAGATGTCAAATGAAAGCTAGGTACAAATCTCAGAATAGACAAAATATACAATGTATTCAAAAGTGGTAACATATTATCAAATATTATTCAAAATACTACTCAAACCCCTATATGTTAAAATAAAACATTAATCTCCCACATAAAACAAAAACATCGAGATCTCCCTAAGAAATTTGGTTTACAACGTAGTGGTCTTTTTAGTAGTGTCCCTCTTTCCAAAGGGAAATAAGCCCCTACATTCATAAATGTATACTGAAGTTATAGTTGCTCTTATTACATTATTGTAGTTCCATTATTTTTGTGTAATATTTCGCTAAAAATTGACAATTTTTTCTGGATTAAAGATAATACACACACACATACAAACACACACACCACACACACACCCCGTGAAACCAAATTGGTTATAAACAGTGCTTGAATTGTTCAGTATTTCTCTTTTATTACAATGGGAGGGAACAGTATCTACCATAATGTTCAGTTTCTTATACAGTGAAGTTGTACTTATAAAAGTAAGCTATAACATTTAAGGTCTGCAAAGAGCAAGACATGTGTTTTATTTTCATTAAAACAAGGAAATAGGATTCAAGAAGAAGAAATGATCATCTCAAAAAGCATTCTAGGCTCATTTGGAGCATCTTGCTGTAATAAAGGCAGCATCTTAGGTCTTTTCCGCACTGCAACCTGAAATGATCGATTTAACACCGCACTATACAGTAGAATTCAAAAGAGCTACTGCCCTGGCATAGAAGCTGTTTTTCAGCCTATTTGTGCTTTAATATTCTGTACCGTCTGCCAGATGGTAATATTTCAAAAAAGGGTGGCCAGGATGAAATGGATATTTGAGAATACTTTGATAATGTTTCTTAAGGCAGCGATAGCTATAAAGCTCTTCCAGTTAAGGAACCGTTTTCCCCACTCGACTCCCGGCGCCTCAAGGCCACCAATCCCCGAAGTAAAAAGGGAAGCCACTCGTTGCGGTGGATCCTCTCCCTCCTTTCTCCAGCAATGCTTTGGGCTTATTTGTTTTTCCTTCCTCCGACAGGCAAAACGGCTCCACGTCACGTTTCTCTTCTTCCCTCGGGCACAACGGAGAAGGATGGCTGACCAACAATGATCTTTCACCCACCCACCCCATTTCGAAACGCTGCGCCGGCAACACGTACCTCAGTGTATATATCAATCCAATCGACACCCCTCCCCCCCAAAAAAGAAGAGGTGGGAAAGGGGGCCGAATGGACCCACGCAATACCTGCCTCGAATCTCTCCCCCGAGCCCGATCGCCAGCCTCCCGGAGGGGGAAGAAGGACGCGTCCTCGTTACCATGGTAGCGGGGCGGCGCTTCGCTTAGGGGGCCGGGCGGGACTACGGAACGTTCCGCCCAGGGCAGGCCGGTCCTTCTGTTTCGGCGCTGCGTGGGGTTCTCCCCCTGACCGTCTTCGGAGAAGGTGGTCGCCGAAGTTGCCTGGAAGGGATGAAGCTATTGCTTGGAGCTGTTGTCTCAGCGTCGCTAGCCATACCCGTGTGCTTCAGTTACTATTATTAACAATGAACAGCGTTTATTTATCACCAGCGTATATTACTATGCGTTTTGTTGCGTGTTTATGTTGTTACGTTTAATTCTTACTGATCGTCAAAGTCAGGCATGAATGGCATAGAAATCTAGTAAAATAAATAACATTTATATATCAATTCTTTACTTATTGTCATACAGATGTTGTGGACTCTTAGCAACCAGATATTTTTCTCCAGGATGATTGGCTCCTATCTTGCTTCTTCAGATTTTTCAACAGATCTGATTGCCACTGTTCTGATCCCATTGTCACTGTTACTGACTCCATCACACTTGTTAACTGGCTGTTGTCCTCTTCATAACTTTCCCTCTTTCCCAGAGCTGGAGCCTTTACTAGAGAGTAGGGTCTTCATAATTTGTCTAAAGTAAGATAAATTGACCCTGGTCACTTGGACCTAGAGTGAAAAATTCCGATTCTGATTTGTTCGATGATTCATCAGTCTGTTTTCTTGGCAGTCCATGGTATTCTCAAGAGTCCTTTCCAGCACCAAAGTTCAAAAATGCAATTCTTTTCCTGTCCTGTTTTGTCAAAGTCCCTATTTTCATTTCCTTAACAATGAAGGAATATTATAGACTGCGCATGGGTGCAACAAGATCCAGAGATGCTCTGAACAAATGGTGGATTCTGCTCTTTGCGATTGTGGTGACATGCAAAAAACATCACATATGTATACTTGTCCTTTGTGTCCTGATCAGTGTACACTTAAGGACCTCCTGGCAGTGTGACAGAATGCAGTTAACATTGCTAGTTTCTGGGCAAAATCTCTTTAACTTGTACACTTGTTTGCATTTTAAGTCTGTATTTAAAATGTTATGCTGTATAGTATGCCTTATTTTAATTGTGATGCTTCTGACACGAATGAAGTAGCATATCCTATATCAAACTAATTGCAACCAACTGTTATTATATGATATGTGTAGCAGTGGTGGGATTCAATTTTTTTTATTAATGGTTTCGTGGGCGTGGCTTGGTGGGCATGGCATGGCTTGGTGGGCATGGCAGGGGAAGGATACTGCAAAATCCCATTCCCTCCCCAGCCCATTAACCTGCTTTCCAGCTCTGTTCTCCTGTGCAAAGCAACAAAAGAAGACCTAGCTGACCAGCTGGGATTCGGGAGGCAGAGAATAGATGGGGCGGGGCCACTCAGGTGGCATTTGCCAGTTCTCTGAACTACTCAAAATTTCTGCTACTGGTTCTCCAGAACTGTCAGAACCTACTGAATACCACCTCTGATGTGTAATATATCTTAAATCATTGTTATGACTTTTTAATCTAAATGAAAGGAAAGTCATTTGTTAAAAATAATATTTGTTAGAGTCCTTGTTTGCAGAGCTAAATAGTATCAATTTCAACAATTTCCTTAAACTTCCATAAAACAGATTGCTAGTTTAGCAGTGCCACTTGTCCCATGTGCATGGCTTCAAGTCAGTTTTGACTCTTAAGCAGATAGATCCAAGACGTTTTCTTGTAAACATTTTCAGAAGTGGCTTGCCACTTCCTTCTTCCTAAGCCTGAGGTCACCCAGCTGTCTTTTCTGCCTAAGGCAGAATTACAATTCATGTTCACCTGACTTATAGTCCAATACCTGTAACTGCTTAATGCCTCCAAAATTTCTAACAGCTGTGTAACTTCAAAAACACAAATAGAAGGGTTTCCTATGTTTCACAGAGATGGTTAGTGCAAATGAAGCAGCTCTCTTTGAAGAAAGAAAGCAACCAGCAAAATGAATAGCTGTGAGAATTCCTAAACAGGCAGATAACAGGAAGGCTTTCAAAGCAGCTGGGGAAGTCTTGCAAACAGTGTAGGACTTCATGGATTCATTAAAGAGAAAGGCTTTTGTTCACTCTTAAATGCTTTATCAAAATTTTCAGATACTTAGTCTGCATCATTCTCTTTTTTAATGACCACATAATCCCTTGTGGGGTGGAGTCTGGGCAACTGAATAGAGCTGAATTTGAGTTCAGTGGCTGTTCCGACCCAAGCCTTGGTCAAATCAAATAAACACAAAGTATATAAAAGCAAACCTTTTTAATGTGTCTCTGTGAATTCTGTTCATTCACAACAAAGAATCATTAAAACTAATTGTCCCAGATAAGAACAAGCCCTTTCAAGGTTGTGAAAGGCTGCCAAGAACACAAGATTAATTGCAGGGAAATATCCAAAACCAAAAGTCTCAGAAAACAAACCAGATTAGACAGGACTTCCACAAGAACTTGAAGTTGAAAGAACTACTTTGCTTCCTGCAAAGAACCCAACCCCCGAGGACTGGCTTTTATCCCTTATGGGAGGGGCATCACCTTGCAGCCTTACTCCCAAGTCGCCCATGCTGCTGCAGCTGCTTTTTCCTCCAAGCAGCCCTGAGCATACATGCAGTGGGCACAGGATCCTTGGGGTCCTCTTCATCACTGCTGTCAGACTCCACAAGCTCCGAAGGCAGCACCTCACTCTGATAGTCCTGGCCCCATCCCTGCATCACATGCAGGCCCCTCATCCGAGTCTTTGCTGTCAGAGACCTCAGCCGTCCGCACCTGCTGCCAGCGAATCACAACAATGGCTGGATGCCCTTCCTGTTGCCAATGTGGAGTTTTATTCAGCAGATATATTCTCAGTGTGCCCAGAGAGAGAAATATCTGCCTCAACCTAGGATCAAACTCCCAGCCTCCTGATTGTGTGGCAAGAGCTCCACACCTCCATCTCTAGCCCACCACACTTACTCTGCATAGCTCTACCAAATACCCCAGATAACAGGTTCTCAAACTGTCTAGCAGACATTCTGCACAACATTAGGAACCTCACATAATTTGGGAATAAAATTTTATAAATATTAAAATATTGAAAAATAGGAAAAAAGATCCAATCTTCCATCAACATTTCAGATCAACATTCTACTTAGCTTACAGCAATGTAATAGTTGCTGGAATCTCTCTATGCTAAACTCTGATTAGATTCTTGATCAATATGTTTGCTTTAGGAATAAGCAAACACATTGATCAAGAAACTAATATGGTCATGTATTTGATAATATATGATTATTGAACATTATAGTCTATAAATCCAATATGTTGAGTGCACAATGAACACACACACACACACACATACACACACACTACATTGTATGCTTTGTTAATAAAAGTTATTTTAAAATATTTTGACTGTTGGAATACAGTGTATAATAAAAGCTAAATATTTTTTTAAAAAATAAGTTCATTTATGTCCATATAACTTAAAATAATTGGATTAAATGTGGGGATTCTGCAGAGAGAGAGAAATGATACTATGATACTAGCACAGACAATGTGCAAAATCCACAGGGATTTTCAACAATTCTCTTGCCAATGCTGTTTCTTTGACATCTAAACTACTGGATTTGTATAGAAAATAAGCACATAAACTAAAATGTACATTGTTCTTTTTATCACATGGGAGTTTTTTTCCCCTCTTGGAAACATAAATGTAATTTTGTTTATGGATTATTGTGTAAATATACATGCCTGTTTTGAACTAAGTTATAATATATAGGTCTGTCTGAGGAAGTATAAACATGCTTACAATTGAACATTGTTCTTAGTGAACTCATCAAATGAAACAAGCAAAATGTTAAAAAGTTTCAATATTTACAAAGTTACTTACCAAGCACCTCTAAATTATATTAAAAGTAACCAAAATATCTTTACAATCTCCAAGGCATGTCACAACTTTTGAGCACCCCTAATGTTTGGAAATTGTAAGTTTAAAAGTTTGACACACTCTAGAAATCATACAAGGTATGTTTTATTTTAATTATTTATTCTTCTATGCAGAACATAACATCATAAAGTTGCTATTATTTTTTTCTAAAAAATGAGGAAGATAATATTTTCTTTAAATTGCTGATATTGTTAAAGTAGAATTTGTCGTCAGCAATTTATAAATAAGCAGTTTTCAATGTCTGAATTCATTTATATGCTAGTTTCTGTCCTACTTTACACCTGTATACACATACAGTATGTGTGCCTATAATACATATGTATGGTGCTAAATCTGGTGCTAAACTTCAATTTATTTCAATTTTAGATCATGAGATGATTTGTTTTAACAATAGTAGTATAACTTACATTACTTACAGCAAGACTGTGAGGGAAAACTGAAACAAACAAGAAATGTAATAATTTACAAATGAATAGTAACTATAAACTTATATTCTCCGCCAAAATGTTCTTCCCTTCTTCAGCATAAAGAACCAGAGGTTTTGTCTGCCTTAGGCAAGGTAGTTGGAAGGGCTGCTTCAAGAATTAATAAACAAAAATGGCAAGATAGGCCAAAGTGCTTTTATTGTGTGTATTTGCAATGGGTGTTTGCTTTGTTTAAAAACTTTGTTTTTATGATTAAGCCACAAGAAATGCAAAGTAATTTGAATAAATGCTTTCCAAGCCTTGACCTATAACAGCTATACATTTTTTCAAATTTTAAATAACTGGGGCTTTAAAAAGGAATAGTGTGTTATTATTAATGATACCTATGTTTATATAAAGAACATAAAATAACATTTTGCTTTGTTTTGTTTAGGACAAAGTTCCCTTCAGAATACTATGCAAAGAATTACCGGCACGTATGAAAAGTGGATGAAATTTTTAGTAAGTCTTTTGTGCCATCCTAATTCACAAAACCTTTTCCAGCAAAAGGTTTAAAAATATGCATCCAAATAACAAAGAAATAACACGAATAAAGATAATGGGGTGGGTTTTTTTGTATGAAAAGGATGAATCAAACTGTACTTCAGCAGGGGACTGCTCTCTCCACAGCCAAAATCCTTCAGAAAAATGAGGTCTTCATAGCTTTCAACAATCTTAATAGGTATCTCCAGGTGTACATAAATGTGAGACTAGGGAGTGGCGTCGTGACAGCAGGTTCATATACAGCAGCAGTGGGATCCTATCTGTTCCTCGACTGGTTTGGTGATCGCACATGCATGTATGTGTACCTAACGCCCGTGCGCAGCTTTCCCCACACCAGCTGAGGCCTGCAGCGCCAATCAGCTGAGAGGATAAAGAAAAGATAGAGAAAAGCGCAGGGATGGGTGGAAGGGCTGATCCTGCGTTTGTCTCTTCTTTCTCCTTTCAGCTGATTGTCCAGACTTTTTTCCCTTCTCAGCTGATCATCGAAGGCTTTTTTTTTTTTTTTACTACCGGTTCAAGTGAACCGGTAGCATACCACCACTGAAATACAGTATCTCTGTAGATCAGGGGTCTCCAACCTTGGCAACTTTAAGACCTATGGACTTCAGCTCCCAGAATTCTGCAAATTGAAGTCCACAAGTCTTAAAGTTGCCAAGGTTGGAGACCCCTGCTGTATATTACACTGTTTTAAGGAAAGGACCCAAAGAGAATGCACTCTTATTGGATAAGCAAAAACTAGTTGGAGTAGACTTCCCTGAAGATATTCAGGTCTCCTGTGATGTAAGGCAATCAGAAAATAATGGCTACCAGTGAAGTTCCAGAAGCAAAGGTGTTACATTAAAATACCTAGTAGCATCATTCTATAGAAACTGCGGTATTCTGAAATGAGTGGATTTTCCAAGTGGTTTTCAAAGGCAGCTGCACAGACTCTGCATTGCAATAGTCTAAATTATAATTAAGTTGTGAATGACTGAAAGTAGGGCTTTTTAGTTCAAGTAAAGATGCTAAGATCTAATTGTTTGAAAATCCTCTCAGGATTTTCAGCTTTAAGGACTAGAACTAGAAATAGGCAAGGACAAGAACTAGAATTGAATTTACTGGCTTTGAAACCTTTTTCAAAGAAGAAAAAGAAAAGCCTACTTCTTTTTCTTTCTCCTCTTCACATGTAGCAGACAAGGACAGATTGTTCTTTCAAGAACTATCAACTTCTTATTTGAGGTTTTTCAAACACCTTCCTCCCATTGCTAATCTATGGTACTGCGTGCTAGATGGCTTACAGCATAAAACCATTTACTTTAAATCAAAGCATCATAAACTAATATTTTAGGGGATAAGAGCCACCTGTATGACAATTTCCAAAGAGAGTGGGTATAATGAGAAGAGAGAGTATACAGAATTTCATAAGGGAATTGGAGTGGGGTACGAGATGTTAAATTAAGATCCCTAACCCATTTTTTCTTTTAACGTGTTTGCACTTGGATAACTTAACGGCCTGAGAAGGGAATAAGAAGAAACAAAGGCCTTTCTATTGGTGGTGCCTTAAGAAGCAAAAGTGAAGATATATCTGTAGTCCTTGAAACAGTTGTCAAAGGAACTGGTGCAGTCAGTGCCACAGTGATGAGAAAAGATGAGAATTAACTAGTTCAAAGAAAGGAGGCTCTGTAACAAAAGTTGACAGGGTAAGCAACTCTCTTTAAAAGTGTTCAAAAATCAAACACAAGCTCGTAGCAGTCAGAAGCAAGAGATGTAGGATGTTGTTGGAGGGCTATAGACTCTCCAAACACAGATTTACTTATTTATTTCAGCAACTAATGCAGCAAAATATTCCACAATTTGAATAAAATCTAGATAGCATGACAATTCACTGGATACTTCTACAAAGCAGTGTTCACATAATATATCCAATGTATGATAATTTGAGCCCAGTAATAATTTGTGCCTCAACTCTGGGTTGTTTTGTTCATTGATCAGTTTGTTTGTTTTCTTGGCTACCCATGAAGTATTCTGCTACACCAAGGTTAAAAAGTGAATTAGCAATAAAGAATAAGACAGAGAAATAAAACACAAAGGAAGAAAAATATTAAGAATGAAAAAAGGGTTAAGAGAATATGCTTTGGAAGGTTTGTATTCTTAAAAGACTGGAACCTTAAAATATTACTTTTTGACCAACTATATTAAATTGCAGACCTACATATAATGACATTTTAAAGCTGTGAGATTATACATGTCACTTTTGCTCTTTTTCTCATGCTAATCATATTCTTCTAGTAGGAATATCTTAGTTTGCCTAATGTTGTAATACTTGTGGGTGAAAAAATATTTATCGTTTTGAGTCACATATTTGTTGCTCATATTTTAACAGAGGCCATCCTAATATTCTCTATATATCACATGAAAAAGTTGTTTGATTAATTATACTGATTAGCCATGGGGCAAGCATTTAATTAAACCATGAGAGATTAAAAAAGTGACAAATTATCCACTCAGGAGAACAAAAGTCTTTATATTTAATTAGTTTCATCCAATAATTGTGCATGTTAAGCTGAATTTTTATTTTAGCAGGATTGAAGACAGCTAAAAACCTTGTGGTTTTCCTGTTACTTGTTTGTCAAGTGTTATGCTGTTGCCTTATACTTAATTAGTAAATTATTTGTATTATTTTCCCAATTAGCAAAACCAACCATAGATAAACACTTTGAAAAACCTTCCCTAATTTTTAGAAACTTTTAATAAGCATCAAACAATTTATGATCTGAATGTACAAAAGCTATGGTGTTAGATGACCAAAGAAAAATACTGATTTGCTTTACTGAACTTCCATCGCTGCTCTTTAAAAATGGAACATAATCTAAGAAGAATTGAGATACATTCATGTTAACAAATATTTGAATATAACCTTTAAATTAACCTTTCAATAATAATAGGATATGCAACAAAATACTGCACCATGGAATTTTTTCAGGTCATTGTGCTTTCTAGTAAATGGTCACCAAGCACCTAATTCTGATCACATGCTATATTGGAATGCTATATTGGATTTATGCATGAGAATGGTTGTAACTTTTTCCAGTGCCATTGTAACTTTGAACAGTAACTAAATAAATGATTGTAAGTCATGTACTATCTGTAATAGTAAAGCATTCAAATTCTCAAATAAAGTTGATATACCAATGTTTTTTGTTGTGAATCAATAAATACTTAAATAAAGATTATTAAGAGCTTGAAGCAAAGTGCAGGGTTCTGGCCCTGCACTTCTGATTGGCCGATAATAGCGACATCAGATTGGTCCGTTCAGGAGAATCTGATTGGCTATTAACGAGCCTCTCCCATTGGTTAATGGAGCTAGCGCTCCCCGTGTTTCATTGGTTAAATAGTTAAGAGTTTGCCTATATAAAGGGGCCCATTGTGGCCATTGAGCTGAGCTGTTTTCACATGTAAATAAAAAGTTTGAAGTTCACTGTTCACCAGCCCGTCTCCTCCTTTGCGCCCATGCACAGAACATAACACTGGTGATGAAGGTGGGATGTGGAGACATCAGAGCTTACTGAATGACGAAGAACTATAACCGAGCACGTGGCTGAAATGCACCAATGGTGGAACCATGTCCGGCGGCGTCATACCACCCGCTCCATTCGACCCGGCACAAGAAGACTGGGACTCATACATGGATCACTTCCAGATGTTTCTGGAGACCAACAATTTGAAGGATGCCACTACTGGAAAGAAACGAGTGGTATTCTTAACTCATTGCGGGCCAACTGTATTCAAGATGGCCAAGGCACTAGCAAAACCGGCAGAAGTAAAGTCTATGGACTGGGACGTCTTTGAACCCCTGCTGAGGGCTCAGTACGCACCTACTGTGCCAACGCTCGTTAGAAGGCATGAATTTTACCAGAGAAGTCAGCGGAAGGGCGAAAGTGTTGCTGATTTCATAGCGGATCTCCGGAATCTGGGAGGCCTATGCGAGTTTGCCGACCTGGAAGAAGCCCTAAGAGACCGAATAGTTCTGGGATTAGATGCACCAGGCACTCAGAGTAAACTAATGGTGAAGGGCGACATTAGCCTTAAAGATGCCATAGCTGAAGCTACTGCAGCAGAAGCAACCAGGAAGTCGGCTACCCAAATGCGCCGCACCCACGCCCTGCTTCACCAACACGCCTGCGAAATTTCACCTCAGTCAGAGGGACAGCTTGAAACAGCCCACCACGAGGGCCTCGAATCGTCGTCAGAAAGTGATGAAGAAGAGGTCCATCGACTTCGGTCTGAACGAGACCAATGCCAGAAATCGCAGTACCAATGCGCCGGGTGTGGAGCAAGCCACCCCCGGTCAGAATGCAAATTCCTCGATGCGCTCTGCCATGTGTGCGGGAAAAGAGGCCATATCGAACAGGTCTGTAGAAGCAAGCCAGGACCCAGTCAGCCCTTGAGGGGGGCTAACTATCGCCAACTGACGGGAAGTCATCCCATGAAGCGAGAACCCGTGAACCACCAATGGAACAACCACTCCTACAGAAACAAAACCCTAAACTACCCAACGAAGTGAGAAGAGGCTCACCAAACGATCACGATCGGTCACGCCTCATCTCTTGACGCCAAAAAGATCCGAGTGAAAGTGGCCATCGAAAACCAGCCCTGCCTGATGGAAGTTGATTCAGGATCGTCCCTCCCGATGGTTACCTGGAAGACCCTCAAGCAACTCATCCCCACTATCCGTAGGCAAGACCTCAGATTCCAAAGACTCATACTTAAGGACTATCAAGGAAATCGAATCCCGGTCGCTGGATCCAGCTGAGTCCGGGTATCGTTTAAGAACCGTACAGCATTCATACCCCTGACTGGAATCGACAGGGATCGGCCGAGTTTGTTAGGCCTCCAATGGTTCGCTCCACTCGGAATTGAAGTAGCCGGCATTCACCGAACCTGCAGCAGCGATTGGGAAGAAGACCTTGTCCACGAATTCCAGGACGTCTTTGGAGAAAAATTAGGCAAGTACAAGGGGACCCCGATATCATTTAACCTCAATCCTGAAATAGCTCCCATCTACCTTAAGACTCGTTGAGTTCCATTTGCCCTTAAACCAAAGATTGACGAGCAGCTTGATAAATTAATAGCCCAGGGTGTGTTAGAACCAACCGATCACTCTCCCTGGGAAACCCCAATCGTAACACCCATCAAGCCGGATGGATCGATAAGAATTTGTGGGGACTATCGAGCCACCCTGAACCACGCCCTTCAACAAAACGCTTACCCGGTGCCGGTGGTGCAACACCTCCTCCATTCCCTGGGGGGCGGAAAAGACTTCGCTAAACTAGACTTAGCCCAGGCATACCAACAACTGCCTGTTGACAAAAAAACGGCAGAGGCCCAAACGATTGTTACACACCGAGGTGCATTTAAATGTAACCGACTCCAGTTCGGAGTGAGTGTAGCCCCGGAAATCTTTCAAAGTTTGATGGAAAGGCTATTACAAGGGATAAAAGGTGTTGTCCCATATTTTGATAATGTGTTAATCGCTGCCCCAACCCGGAAAATACTAAAGGAATGCCTGAGGTTGGTTCTCCAGAGATTTAAAGACTCAGGTCTCAAAGTTAAGAAAAACAAGTGTCAATTATGTACGGATTGTGCAGAATTTTTGGGATATTTAATTGATAGTCAAGGCATTCACCCCACCGATAGCAAATTGAGGGCAATCAAGAACGCCCCAAAACCCCAGAATAAGGCCGACCTCCAGGCTTTTCTAGGCCTTATCAATTTTTATAACGTTTNATGCATCCCCATTCGGAGTGGGCGCCATTTTAAGCCACGTTTGGCCAAACGGTAGTGAAGCCCCTGTTGCCCATTTCTCAAAGATGTTATCAAAAGCAGAACGCAATTACAGTCAAATTGATAAAGAGGCCCTTGCTATTGTGTCTGCTGTTA
>BHEV01090882.1:0-11537 GCA_004319985.1 Emydocephalus ijimae
GAGAAGTCACTATGCAAATAAAGAGCTGAAGTTCACCGTTCAGAGGCTGTCTTCATTTATTCCGACCCATGCTCAATACTTGACAGAAATGCACCTCTTTAAAGGAAGACAAGCCCTCTCTACCAGCAGAATACCAAGATTCCTATTTGATTGCACACAGAAATTGTAATCTGGAGGAGAATTATAATAATATTGCATGGTGAAGCACAAGCAAGCACAGTAGCATTCCCACTAGGCAGACAGTTAGTAATGCACAATACACTGATGGAATGCAGGACACCACTTGCATAGTGGGGTTTAGTACAAAATGAAGGAAGGATTCACTGTCCCTGCAGGACAGAAATTCAGCAAAAAGAAAATCACAGAAACATAACACCAAGAGCACAACACAAGTGAGAGGTGTGTGTGTCTGGTCATAAACCCTACATCATTGAAGTCACCAAAGGAGGTGGTAATTAAAACTTAGCTCTGCTCCCCCAAAAGATTCAGAGCAGTTTCAGAAGACTTAGTGAAGATTTTAGAGAAAAGGTTGTCAAAGCTCCCTAAATTCTCTTTGTAATGGGATGAGGAGGATACAGGCAGAAATGGATAAAATACATAGAATAAATACAAGCTTTCTGAGAATAAGAAATGTTCCGTGCAGTGGTGAGATTCAAATTTTTTTACTACCGGTTCTGTGGATGTGGCTTGGTGGGCGTGGCAGGGGAAGGATACTGTAAAATCTCCAGTCAGAGGTGGTATTTGCCAGTTCTCCGAACTACTCAGAATTTCTCCAGAACTGGACAGAACCTGCTGAATACCACCTATGGTTCCAAGGGATGATATGGTGCAAAGGAAGAAGGTAGTTCGAGTTTTGCAGCCATGTTTTAATACAAGATTTATTTATAGCTATCAGAAAAAATTAAAGCAGGTAAAAGAATTTATGGTATTGGATGCTGTAAGAATGATTTTTAAGTATAATTGTTTATCAATGAGAAACATTTATGGCGGCTTTATATTATATTATAACATATTTAATATATAACATACAGTATAAGCCAAGCGGGTGACTTTGGACCAGTCATTTTATCTCAGTGCAACCCATCTCATAGAGCTGTTGTAGGGAAAATAGAAAATGAAAGGAGTACTATATATGTTTGTCATCTTGAGTTATTTGGTAAACAACAAAAGTGGAATATATATGAATGAATGAATGAATGAATTGAATGTGCAATTGTTAAAATGTTCAAACTTTTAATGAAATTTGAAACAGAAGAACGAATGAAAGAAGGTATGATGTAGTAGTGGGCAATTTTTTTTTAGTTATAATACATAGATGGGACAATGGGAAAATATGTGGTTGAAAGAACTGAAATTTATACTATTTTGTAATTTTAGAGAGAATTTTTGCAAAAGGATGTATTGTTGCTCCATGTCACCAGAGAGAATGTCCAGAATGTAAAAAGGCACTTCAAATTTATATTGGAAATGTGAAGAAGAAAAACTTTATCATGTTTGATGGATGTGCAAAAAGATAGAAAATGTTGGATTCAAATGCATACTCTGATTCATTCAGAGCATTTTAAAGATTAAATATACAATTGAGCCCAGAGGTCTTGCTCTTATGATGAATAAACATTCAGGGAACATCATGGAGCTTTGTTCCTGTACATGATAACTGCAACAACATTATTGTGTGCAGAAAGATAGAAAGATCTGGCAATACCTACAAAGAGGAATGGTTGGTGCAGATGATGGAACTTGCTGAGATGACCTAATTAACTAGTTTCATTAGAGAAAAGGCAATACCTACATTTATTGCTGAATGGAAAATCCTTACTGACTTTTTATATAAAACAGAAAAAATTAATGATTTATAGTTTTGATATTCAAGCAGGATAGATTATAGAAAGAAGAGATTTGTGATGTAACTGTAGAAAATGGGTATATATAATTGAACTTATAACATTGTTAAAGAAGATTAGAAGCCACTTTGGGTTTTTTTCCCATTTTTCTTTTCCTTTCTTTCTTGAACTTTTTACTATGCAACTTAAAAGTACAGTAGAAATGTCTTGCCTGTTACGCTCTGATGATTGCTAAAGCCATATAACTTTCTTCCCCCTAAACTAATGTTTTGTGTATATTTGTATTCACGGCTTTGAAGCAATTTAATCTGGAATACTTACAACAGTGGATGATTTTTTAAAAAAAACTTATAGATTCATTACTAAGATCTGTGCTTCTCTCAAAAATCACTTTAAAATAAGAAAGCTAGCAGAAAGCTCATAAATATTATTCACACAAAGTACATGCAATCGGATGCCATTTCATAAATGAACTCCAACGTTCTTTTTTTAAAAAACATGTTGTTGATTTAGCCTATGCTCCAGATGCAGGTTTTTTTAGCCCTCTTTCCTAAATTAATCCTTTTGAATAACTGACATATTTCTCAGCTAAAAGCAAAGAACCTCTTCTTCCACACAATCAACAGGAAGCTCTTCATTTACTGCTGAAGTACAATTCCCATCATCTCTTCCCATAAATTATGCTAACTAGAACTCCTGTGAGCTTTAATTCAATAATATCTGGAGAATCACAGAATCCCCACAACTACTGTAGCGTAGGCAAGACAAATTTTATTAACATTTCAAGGCCAAATGTTACATTACAGGCAAGATTTTAATTTCATATGATGACGGCCCCCAGAAGAGCAACAGCAAAATCAAAAAAGCTTATGAAATTAAGACAATCTGAGATTCTGGGTAATGTGGAAGTATATCCATATTGGAATAAGTACCAGGTTGGGGTTTTTTTTGCTTAGATCCTGGCTTAATAACAATATGGTGAGTGTTATGGATTAAACCATCGCAGCGATACAACCGAAACAGCTTCGTCTTACAACGGGCTTGTAATCCTGCAATTCTCATTGGCCCGTGAATAGCGAATCATGATTGGTCAGGTTTGGCCAGTCTGATTGGCTGTGAACAGAAGCCCCTGATTGGATGCTTGTGAAAGCGATAGACTCAGTTCATTGGTTGTTTAATGGCAGCAAGCTCTATAAAAGAGCCACTGCTGCCCAGGTTTGCTGCTCCAGTCTTGCTTGTTAAATAAAGAGTTGAAGTCACAGTTCGATGTCTCGTCTCCATTCTTACGCCCATGCCCAGAACTTAACACTGGCGATGAGGATGGGATGCAGAGACGATACAGCTGACTAGAACATATCGAACAAAGAAAGAGCACATGGCGAAAGAGTGCATGAAACAGATGGCAAGATGACTAGCGGCGCCATACCACCCGCTCCATTCGACCCGGCAACCGAAGACTGGGACTCGTATATAGACTGCTTCCAGATGTTCCTGGAGACCAACAATTTAAAAGATGCCATGTTTGGCAAGAAACGAACGGTGTTCCTGACTCATTGCGGCCCTGCCGTTTTCAAAATGGCTAAAGCACTAGCAAAACCGGCAGAAGTGAAGACCATGGATTGGGACACCCTTGCTCCAATCCTCAGGGCCCATTACGCACCCGCAGTGCCTACACTGACACGAAGACATGAATTTTACCAGAGGGACCAATGGAAGGATGAGAGCGTTGGTAATTTCGTAGCTGACCTCCGGAACCTAGGAGGCCTTTGTGGTTTTACAAACTTAGAGGAAGCCCTAAGAGACCGAATAGTTCTGGGATTAAATGCACCACACATGAAGAGTAAGCTGATGGCAAAAGGTGACCTCAGCCTTACAGATGTCATCGCCGACGCTACTGCAGCAGAAGCAACCAGGAAGTCAGCCGCTCGAATGCACCGAGCCAATGCACCACTTCGCCAACTCGCCGACGAGGCACCACTCACCATTGAGAAGCACGCTACCCACCACGAAGACCTCGAGTCATCCTCAGACAGTGATGAAGAGGAGGTCAACCGGCTCCGCTCGGAACGAGAGCAAAGGAACCAGCGACGTCTGTGCCAATGTGCGGGTTGCGGGGCAAACCACCCGTGATCAGAATGCAAATTCCTCGACGCACTCTGCTGTAACTGTGGAAAGAAAGGCCACATCGCGAAGGTCTGCAGAAGCAGACAAGAGTCCAGTCCCAGCCGAAAGGAGAACAACCTCCGTTGGGAGATAAGCAAACCTCCTGAGAACCGGGACCTTCTGAACCACCAATGGAACAACTGCTACTACTACAGAAACCAAGCACCTGCCTTTTCAACGAGATGAGAAGAGGCCCACCAAACCATTATCATCGGCCACGCTTCGTCGCTCGATGCAAGGAAAATACGAGTGAAGGTTACTGTTGAAAATCAACCATATGTGATGGAAGTCGATTCGGGATCATCTCTGTCGATGGTATCCTGGAAAACCCTCAAGCAACTGATCCCTGCCATCTCCCGCCAGGACCTCAGCATTCAGCAAATCATCCTAAAAGACTATCAGGGAAACAGAATCCCAGTTGTCGGTTCCAGCAATGTCCAAATATCATTCAAGGACCGCACAGCAACGCTTCCCCTAACTGTCATCGATCGTGACCGACCCAGCTTGTTAGGGCTACAGTGGTTCACCCCACTCGGAATTGAACTAGCCGGCATACACCATACCAGAAATGACGACTGGGAAGAGACTCTCATCCAGGAATTCCAGGACGTGTTCACAGGAACATTAGGCAAGTACAAGGGGACCCCTAAATCATTTAATCTCAGCCCCGATGTAGCTCCCATTCGGCTTAAATCCCGTCAAGTACCTTTTGCATTAAAACCTAAAATCGACAAGCAGCTAGATAAACTGATAGCCCAGGGCGTATTGGAATCGATTGACCACGCCCGTTGGGAAACCCCAATAGTAACACCCATGAAGCCAGATGGTTCGTTAAGAATTTGCGGGGACTATCGGGCCACCCTAAATCATGCTCTTCAACAGAACACTTATCCAGTACCAGTGGTTCAACACCTTCTTCATTTCCTGGGTGGCGGAAAAATATTTGCGAAATTGGACTTAGCTCAGGTGTACCAACAACTCCCTGTGGACACAGCAACTTCAGAAACCCAGTCAATAGTTACACATAGAGGCGCTTTTAAGTGCAATAGACTCCAATTCGGAGTAAGCGTGGCGCCGGGCATTTTCCAAAGTTTAATGGAGATACTATTACAAGGCATAAAGGTGTCATGCCTTATTTTGACGACTTCCTAATAGCTGCCCCCACTAAAGAATTATTAGTACAACGGCTCAGAAAAGTTCTACAGAAATTCAAAGACGTGGGCCTTAAGGTAAAATGAGACAAGTGCCAACTTTGTACGGAAAGAGTGGAGTTCCTGGGATACTTTCTCAACAGACAGGGAATCCACCCCACCGAAAAAAAACTAACCGCAATAAAAAAAAGCCCCGAGACCTAGGAATAAGGCAGACCTTCAAGCCTTCCTGGGACTCATTAACTTTTATAACATTTTCTTGCCCCAGAAGGCAACCGTAGCCGAACCCCTACATAGACTTCTCGATAAAAAGGCTCCTTGGGTTTGGGGATGGCGTGAAGAGATAGCGTTCAAAGGGATAAAAGACCTTTCAACCCTCGATGCCGTATTAATGCAGTACAACGAGACTCTCCCTTTGATGGTTACCTGTGATGACTCACCATTTGGAGTAGGAGCCATCCTAAGCCATGTCCTCCCAAATGGAAATGAGGCACCTATTGCGTTCTTTTCGAGAACTTTGTCTAAAACCGAAAGGAACTATAGTCAACTTGATAAAGAGGCCCTTGCTATTGTATCCGCAATTAAACACTTCCATGAATATGTATATGGAAGACCCTTTACCATAATTACAGACCACAAGCCGTTACTGGGGATTTTGGCGGGAAACAAACAAACTCCCCATATATTATCACCAAGAATGACACGTTGGTCAGAACTTTTAGCCGCCTACGATTACCGATTGCAACATCGCCCGGGGAAAACCATTCCCCACACTGACGCTTTGAGCCGCTTGCCACTACCAGACATTATAGAGGACCCTGCTCCGACCGTTACCGTACTACAAATAGAAACCCTCAAATTACCACCATTAACCGCTCGGGACATAGCCTTAGAGACAAAAAAGGACCCTGTTTTGGCATGAATCCTCAGCTGGGTAGAACGCAGGTGGCCGATAAGTGAAACTGATGACATGTTCAAGCCATTTAAAAATCGTCAAACGGAACTGTTCTCCCAGAAGGGTTGTATAATATGGGGAGACAGAGTCGTAGTCCCAGAGAAGTTACAATATAGAGTATTGAAAATGCTGCACGAGGGACATCCAGGCATTGTGTGCATGAAGGCATTGGCCAGGAGTTATGCATGGTGGCCTGGTTTAGATAGACAAATAGAAACATGGGTAGCAAAATGCAGTAAATGCCAGGAGACTCACCCCGCTCCTCCAAAAACTCCCCCAACTCAGTGGGAAATGCTTCGAGGTCTGTGGCCCCGTATCCACATTGATTTTGCGGGACCCACAAGAGGACACACCTTCCTCCTAACAGTGGATGCCTATTCAAACTGGCTCGAAGTCCAAAAAATGAAAAGCACCACCACAGACGCAGCCACTAAAAAACTGAATAAACTATTTGCTACCCACAGACATCCTGATGTCCTCGTCTCAGATAATGGCCCCCAATTCACTGCTCTGCCATTCAAACAATAACTGGCAGATCGGGGCATCCGCCATGCTTTAACATCACCAGCTCACCCTGCAGCCAATGGTAGGGCTGAGCGAATGGTTCAATTTGTTAAACAGACCCTGCATAAAATGGATCACGGCGACATTGATGACAAAATAAACCGAATGCTTTTTATCCAACACATAACCCCAAACAGCACCATGAACAAAACCCCAGCAGAACTCCTGATGGGCTGGAAACTTCGCTCGCATCTTGATCACCTCCACCCAAACTACATGCCAGAACAACCCCTGGGATCCAGCAGTAAGTGTCGGGCATTCTAGGAAGGTGACTTCGTGTTCGCAAAAAACTTTTCGGGCAACCCATTGTGGGTCCCCGCTACCATAATGCAACTTACAGGACCCTGAGCCTATCGTCTACAAACAGCAGACGGTAAAATGTGGAAACACCACATAGATCAACTCCGTTCCCGATTAGCGCCGGAACCTCTAGCCGGGGGGGGGGAAGGAACATGGAGGAGGACGAAGAAGAAATCGAAACCCAACAGCCCAGGGGATACTCACCATCCGAGGGAGAACCGGACCAAGGAGCGGCCTCGCCACGTGATAACACCGCGACGGAGGCGGATCCAGGGAACCCGGAAGGCAGCGCCAACGAGGGCAACCCAGAACTACAGTCTTCGCTATCCAGCCCAGCGGACAGCCCACCGGAGCCAGAACCAGAACCAGAACCAGAACGAAACCTGATGGAACAGCACAAGTTGAACAGACAGGTGAAGCGGCCTGCCTATCTGCGAGAATATGTCACCCCACCCCTCAGATGGAACCAAGGGGGGAGGGGTGTTATGGATTAAACCATCGCAGCGATACAACCGAAACAGCTTCGTCTTACAACAGGCTTGTAATCCTGCAATTCTCATTGTCCCTTGAATAGCGAATCGTGATTGGTCAGGTTTGGCCAGTCTGATTGGCTGTTAACGGAAGCCCCTGACTGGATGCTTGTGAAAGCGATAGACTCAGTTCATTGGTTGTTTAACGGCAGCAAGCTCTATAAAAGAGTTACTGCTGCCCAGGTTTGCTGCTCTAGTCTTGCTTGTTAAATGAAGAGTTGAAGTCACAGTTCGATGTCTCGTCTCCATTCTTATGCCCATGCCCAGAACTTAACAGTGAGTGTAACAATGAACGCAGAGGTAGCATTCAGGAGGTTCTGGCAAGTTCTGGAGAACCAGTAGTGTAAATTTTAAATAGTTTGGAGAATCGGCAAATACCACCTCTGACTGGCCCCGCCCCCATCTATTTTCTGCCTCCTGAGTTCCAGCTGATCACTTGGGTCTTCTTTTGTTGCCCTGCACAGGAGAACGGAGCTGGAAAGCAGGTTAGTGGGGTGGGGAGGGAATGGGATTTTGCGGTAACCTTCCCCTGCCACGCCCACCAAGCCACACGCACTAAGCCACACACACTAAGCCATGCTATGCCCACCAAGCCATGCCCACAGAACTGGTAGGAAAAAAAATTGAATCCCACCATTGCAATGAATCCTGTAACTACTGGTAGTCCTCAACTTACAACTATTCAAAGTAACAACAGCAGTCGGGAAAAAAAGCCTTATGACCCTGTCCTCACACTTACAAGCACTGCAGCATACCTATGATCCCATGATCAAAATTCAAATGCTTGACAATGAGCATGTATTGATGATGGCTGCAGGGTCTTAAGGTTGTGGGATCACTATTTACAACCTTCCCAAGCAAGCTTTCAACAAGCTAAGTCCACGGGAAAAACTGGAATCGCTTAACAACCATATGATTCACTTAACAACTGCAGTGATTGGCTTAATTACTGTGGCAAAAGAAGCAAATTTGGGCACAATTTATCTAATAATCACCTTGCTTAGCAATTGAAATTCTGGTCCCAGTTGTTGTCATAAATTGAGGACTACCTGCATTCATTACGACATTGGCTTCCAACAGCAAGATTTTAAACAGATGTTAGAAGAGAAGCAGAAATGAGCCAGCTGGAAATGGAAGAGGTGAAGCTGGTCTTAACCCTGTAGTTTTTGTTCTCCTGATCCCATGCTCTGTGTTACAACCCGCCCATCAAAAGCTTCACCCAGTGGTATATTAACCAATAAGCAGACTAAGCACGTGCTTAGGGCACTAGGCCCTAAGGCGGCACCACAGAAACGTTTATGTAGCCTAAGCTTGGCTTCGTTTGTACAGTAGGTACCAAGGACAAGAGCATGAAGATTTATCAGTGCTTAGGGCACCAGTGAGCCTTTATAGAATTCTTTAGAAAAGAATAGAATTCTTTATTGGCCAAGTGTGATTTGACACATAAGCAGGGGTGGAATTCAGGTTTTTTAACAACCGGTTCTGTGAGCGTGGCTTAGTTGGTGAGTGTGGCTTGGTGGTCATGTGACTGGGTGGGCGTGGCCAACTCGACATTACTCATGTCAAGGGGCACTTCTCCTCGCCTGGCCTCTCATGACAGTGGGGATGCTGCAACGCTCATAAGTGTGAAAAATGGTCATAAGTCACTTTTTTCACTGCCATTGTAACTTTGAATGGTCACTAAATGAATTGTTGTAAGTCAGGGATTATCTGTACAAAAATACAAAAAGCTTCTTTGCTTGCAAAAAGCTGCCCTAAATACCAAACATTAGATTAAAAATACCTGCAAACCGGAGTTACAGATCAGGCAGAGTGCCAGAGCATCTTGAGAAATGAAAATAGTTAAAATGCAGTGATAACTATCAAGCAGCCACCTCTTGCTCATAAAGTGAAATCCTTTAGCAAAGAGGTCGTTTAAGCTCTCCAGAAAAAGCACACCCAGGAAAAGCAATCCTTAGATCCATTTGCACCACTTAAAGATACCAGCTGGTCTCACTCATCTCACAAGATATCCAAAGGAAATCATCTAGATTTAAGGAAAAATCACATGCCACCCAGAAAGGCAGTAAAAAAAAAATCAGTGGCAAGCTTGCATCCTGCCTCTTGGAAGTATACCTCAAAAGAACAGTGCCAGATATTACTAAAGCAGTGAGGAAGACCCTCTCCCAGATAGAAAAAGAAACCATAAGGCAAGAAAAAATTCAAACACAATGCAAATAATTAAATCACAACAGTAGCTGTTGCTTGTTGAAGCTGAATAGGAAAAATTATCCCATCAATAAACACAGGATCAAACTTCACCAAGCACAGAATTAACCTTCACCAAAAACTAGTTTTAGACCAAAACTCAGAAAGAGTATGTAAACTCACATTTGAATGTCAATCTTTCTAGATAGCCAAGAAGCCTTGCTGAATGTCACATCTTGGTTCCCTGTCACTAAAAGCTTTGCTTCATAATTCAATTATTTCTTCAAAGTGCTGATTGTCCAGGGAAGTATTTCCTCCCAACAACAGCAGTGTAAAAATCTTAAAACAACCCTTCTCCTTTAAGAAAGTCAAGCCTCATAAGCTCCGGAGACAGTAAGTCTAGGCTGTCTGCCAAGAATGTAATAAGGGTGGAAAAAAACAAAAGGAAATTGCTTCTAACTACCAGTTCTCCAAACTGCTTAGAAAGTTAACAAGGGGTTCTATAGAACCAGTAGAACCCACCCCTGTACACAAGGAATTTGTCTTGGTGCAAATGCTCTCAGTATACATAAAAGAAAAGATACATTCGTCAAAAGTCAAGAATCATCAGGTACAACACTTAATGATAGTCATAGGTTACAATAAGCAATCAAATCATACTAGGAAACAGTCATAAGGATACAAGCAACCAATTTACAGTCATACAGTCACAAGTGGGAGGGGATAGGTGATAAGGAGTGATGAGAAGATTAAAAGTAATAGTAGTGCAGACTTTGAAAATAGTTGGACAGTGTTGAGGGAATTATTTGTTTAGCAGAGTGATGGTGTTCGGGAAAAAACTGTCCTTGTGTCTAGTTGTTCTGGTGTGCAGTGTTCCATAGCATTGTTTTGAGGGAAGGAGTTGATGTCCAGGGTGTGAGGTATCTGTAAATATTTTCACAGCTCTCTTTTTGACTCGTGCAGTATACAAGTCCTCGATGGAAGGGAGGTTGGTAGTAATTGTTTTTTTAATCCGCCACTGGTTTCACCTTCTGACTCCTGTTGTTCAAAATACCGATAAAGATGGAGGGCCCAAGCTAGTTTAAAACCTGGACAAATCCTCCAAAATCCATCCCTGTCCAAGCACCTGCCACCTACTCTGAAAGGCAACTCCTATTATTTCCAAACCCATCACAGGTCAGTTGGGAAAACAAGAGTTGTAGTCCAATATTCTGGAGAGTTTTGGGATTGGAGAAAGCTACTCTGGAAGCAGGAAATGTGGACTGCATTGCATTGTCATCAAGTGAGCCTCCTCTAAAGAGTGACTGGAGTGAAAAGTAAATTAACTGTCTAAATTAAAAGTTTCCTGCCAATGAGTTACCTTTAGGAGCAGCTGGGCGGCCTCTGGACTGCCTGCGATTCGGTCCTTGTTTTGCTTCAAGGCCTTTTTGCCCTCCGTTGCAACATGGCTTACAACTTGCTGCTTGTGGTTGGTGGGTGGGCAGCGCTTAGGTTTTGTGGAAATCTTCTGCCTCTCTTGTCCAAATAGAGTCCTTGCATTGCCCTGACTTCTAATGTTCTCACTCGAGGCAAAGAGGCTCCCGGAAAATTTAGATACCGGCTCCTGGTAGGAAAGATAACAGTCACTGAATGGGTCACTGTCAAAAGGCACCTGAATAAACTTGAAGAGAAAGGCTAGAAGACCCTTCTACACACAGTGAAGAAAGCATCTTTGGCCCTTTGTTACTCATTTTAAACATTTCTGTAACCTTTCTACCTTTTGGACCTGTTAGGGATAACATTGTTTACCCTAACTGGTTTAGGTAAAATAATAAATAAGTTATCATGGTTTGTTGGTTAAAGT
>BHEV01090883.1:0-17731 GCA_004319985.1 Emydocephalus ijimae
AATTGACAGCTCTGGTATTCACCCAATCGAATCCAAAGTAAGGGCTATTCACGAGGCACCCACACCAACTAACAAAACTGACCTCCAGGCCTTTTTAGGACTTCTTAACTTTTACGCTTCATTTTTGCCACATAAAGCTTCCATTGCAGAGCCTCTGCACAGATTCTTGGATAAGCAATCCCCCTGGCACTGGGGACTTAAGGAAGCCCATGCTTTCCGTGAAGTCAAATCATTGCTCACATCCGATGCTGTTCTGATCCAATTTAATGAGCATTTACCTTTAGTTTTAGCAGCAGATGCTTTTCCTTTTGGCATAGGTGCCTTTTTAAGTCATAGACTGCCTAACAGTTCTGAGGCACCCATTGCCTTTTTCTCCAGAACTTTTTCCCCAGCTGAGCGCAACTACAGCCAAATTGAAAAGGAGGCTTTGGCTGCAGTTGCTTCTGTCAAAAAATTCCATGAATTTCTATACGCACACTATTTCAAGTTGGTTACAGATCACAAGCCTCTGTTAGGCCTTGTCTCAGGCGATAGACAAACTCCTCAGATTTTGTCTCCAAGGATGACCAGATGGACTTTATTTCTGGCTGCCTATTCCTATACACTGGTTCATCGAGCTGGCAAGAGTCTCTGCCACGCTGATGCTCTTAGTCGCTGCCCCCTGCCTGTTCCTGTGGAGGATCCTGCACCAACTAATGCTGTGTTCCTGATCAACGATCTCAAACTTCCCATCACCGCCCTTGATATTGCTGCCTACTCTGCCAGGGACAAGGTAATCGCCGAAGTCCTTGACTGGGTGGGAAGGGGGTGGCCTGCAATTCCTTATGACCTCAAATTTGTGCCTTTCAAAATTCACCAGCAAGAACTGTCTTCTTTGCAAGGCTGTTTACTTTGGGGAACTAGGGTAGTTATCCCTTCCAAGTTGCAAGCCTCAGTTTTAAAGGTCCTGCATGAAGGGAATCCCGGCATTGTCAGAATGAAAGCCCTAGCTCGCAGTTATGTATGGTGGCCGGGCATGGATGCTCAGATTACAAGTTGGGTGAATGCTTGTCAGCCATGCCAAGTTATCAGACCTGATCCACCCACATCTTTTCACGGGTGTACATTCATGGTGATGGTTGATTCTTTTTCTAAATGGGTAGAGCTGACCTTGATGACCACCACAACTTCAGAAGCCATCACTAAGGCTCTATCAAAGATATTTGCTACCCATGGCCTCCCTGACACTATCGTGTCTGATAATGGCCCCCAGTTTACTTCCTGTGAGTTTGAGGTCTTCCCAGCTAACCTGGGAATCAGGCACGCACTTACAGCTCCTTTCCATCCTTCCAGTAATGGCCTGGCTGAAAAAGCAATCAGATCTGCTAAGGAGGTCCTGGAAAGGCTTGGGCCCATAGATTGGCACTCTAGGCTTGCTAAGTATCTTCTAACCCAGCACACGACTCCCTGTGCCATCACTAATAGGTCCCCGGCTGAACTTCTCATGGGTAGAAGTCTGAGGACTACTTTAGACAGACTCCATCCATATTAAGCCCCAGTCACGCCCCTAGGATCAAATATCTAGGCAAGGGAGCTCGCTGAAGATAACCAGGTCTATGCCCGGAATTATGCAGGACACCCTTTGTGGATGCCTGGGCAGATTGTGGTGGTAACCAGTCCTAAGTCTTACAGGGTCCAACTGCAAGACGGGTGCATCTGGCGCCGCCATATTGATCAAATTAGAAGGTGTTGGAGTTCATCTGCAGATGGCCCTCAAGACTTTCCTGCAACAGAGAAACCGCCGGCGCCTGAAGAAACTTCCTGCAAATCTGACAGGAATGCAAGTCTACCTGAGCAGCCATCTGTCCCTCACCCAGAGATGCTTGAAGCCGAGACGCCAGCTTTGTCGGCACCAGAAGTTGCCCAACAAGCAGAAAAGTTCCTTCCAGCAGCAGCTTCGTCAGAACCTAGAAGATCTGGCCACCTGTGCAAGCACCCAAGTTATCTGAAGCTCTGTTCTGGGGGAAAGGAGTGTGGTGTTGGAAAAGACTGAGCTGAAGTCTTCACTCTGTTCCTATTGGCTGATGCTGTTTGACAGCTGGCTATAAAAGGGAGCTGTCAAACAGCATCAGCTGTTGTCCGCCAGCTGGCTGCCTTGTTAGCGCGGCAGCCACGGCAACCCTTTATTGTTACAATAAAATAAAGCTGAAGTTCACTCCGTGTTTACCTCAGGTTATTCCGCCGCTCTACAACAAAAATTGTCTACAAAAATATTGGAAGTAAAAAGTTACTCATAATGTTTACAATAATTTTTAGACAATTTCCAATCAATTACTCATAAATGGTATAATTCTGAACCAGTTAATACAGGTACTCTAATAGCTCAGGCTTCCTCAATCTGGCATCTCATATATTGAGACTACAAATACCATATTTCCCAGTCAACATGAAGAAAGATTTTTGACAAAAGTGATAGCCAAAGTTCATGCCCTCTCAAAAGTTTATTAAATGTAATTTGTTTTAATTTTGTATGATACAAAAATTATAACTTGATCTAATGGCTAGGATTTTCAGGATGTATGTCTTTTGCTACGAAAGAGTTAAATGAAGCATTTATACTGTGTAAACTTTGCTCTTTTGCATTAAAATGTTTTTATTCATGTTGAAGATTTTTTTTTTCATGCATGGCTATTGTTTGTCAGTAACAGCTAGCTTTTGTGAAGTTAATAAATGTGCATAATAAGGACATAAAGGTATGGAGAAGTAATACTGTAATCCTTTTGTTTGGGTAATCAGTCTAATGTATGCAAATTAAACCTTATTAGTACTAGGGTTTTGTGTCTGCTTATCAAAATGTGCCATTTTCATGAAAATTGGAAGTCCATTATATAAAGTTATTATTAACAATCATTTAGGAATTATATATGGTATGCAAATTAAAGTTGATTACAACTAATTAAGGGCTTTCTTTGTTATTTGACCTTGTCTGCTTTTTATGTAAATATGTTTCTTTTGGTCTGGCATATTTTTAGACTCAGAAAAGTATATTAAGACAAGTTATATTATGTATTTTAATATATTTTTTGTGGAGTCCTTGGTGCTCTCTGAGCTCTCTGGACACCAAGAACTCCACAGTTCAACCCTGAATTACATATTTTCTCTTCTATTGGAATTTTTTTCTTCATGTGGTATAAAAAGCCCCTTCCCCTTGTCAATGTTTCTTGTTTTTTTAAGAAATTAGTATTGGCAGAGGAGGGTATATTGAATATTTGAGGCTATTATACTGTTGATTCTCATAGGAAGAGGAGAGCCCCCAGTGTCAAGGATTTTCAGCAGTCAAGAAGAAGATCTTAAAAGTCACTCTGAAACATCAACAGCCTTCATTCCAGAATAAAATTTTGTTCCACTGTTTATTGAATGGCATGAGATTTTGATCTATTGATGTAACTAAACAAGAAGCCATTATTCATCTTATTTACAAGCTGCATTGTAAAATGTTCCAATTTAATGTCTCATTTGCTGATACCAGATTACTATTAAAACATATTGTACAATAACAGTTTAAAAAATAACTTCCAGGAAGGTTCATTAGAAAAATCAAACTGAAATAGGAAAGCATAATTGAAGATCTACTATACAGAGAATAAATAATTGTATAGATTGTACAATGTGTTTTTTATAGGTCAAATAAGAAATGAGTGGATGGGCAATCAGCCAGATAATCTTGGACAAAAGGAATGCAATGCTTAGCAATTTAGGCTTCTTATTAGGAAAAAAAATCAGTCTTAATTCTTCCTGCTGCCTGGAAATCTCAGCAGCTGAATAAGCAAGAGGATGATTTTCTGACATAATGGAGAGGAAGAAGATGCCCTGTCCCTCTTTTTTGCTCCTATGTAGCCTTCAAGAATTTGTTTCAGGCATTGAGTTATTTCGCTTGGGAAATAGCAGTCTCTGAAAAGCAAAACCTCGAAGCAACCCCTTCATCCAGGGGTGAGATTCTACCAGTTCAGACCAGTTTGGGAGAACCAGGTGTTAAATTTATATCTGTTTTACCGAACTGGTATTTGAACCAACCACTGGCCCCACCCCTCCCTCCCCTGCCCTCCCAAGAGTCTCCACGCAACCCATTTTAGATGCAGGTAAGTGCAGGGTCTGTGTGGAGGCTCTGGGAGAGGGGAAAACAGGCCTTCCAGAAGTCCAGAAATGGGTCTGTTTCTGGCTTCTGGAAGGACTCCAGAGCCCGGGGAAGGCCATTTTTGCCCTCCCAGAGGTCCAAGGGAAGCGTCCGGACCCTTGGGAAGGCAAAAAAAATGACTCTACCGGAAGTACCAGAAGTTGCTAAAGGAGCCTGTTTCCTGCTTCCGGAGGGCCTCTAGAGCCTGAGGGAAGCCTCTGGAACCTTGGAAAGGTGAAAAATGACTCTCCCGGAAGTTCTGGTAGGCCATGCCCACCATGGCCACACCCACCCAGCAACTAGGCAGCGAACTGGTTGCTGGGATTTTTGAATCCCACCCCTGCCTTCATTGGGTTTGGTATATCTCTTCATATGTTTTGATGGAGGAAACTACCAGTTTCTCCTGTATCTGAACTTCTTAAATCTTTCTGCTATAAGCTAATTTCCAAATTCTCCTACATTCTGGTAAATCAAACAAAATTCTTACAGCTCTGCGCTTGTTAAATTTAATAGCATTAGCTATTTCTAGAAGGCATCATGTTGTGACTTCCTGCCTGTTATATTATTTCTTAAAATTAGAAATCAGAAATAAATGATCTTGGAAACACCCAGTCCCGAAAACATAGATGAGTACATAAGAATTCAAATTCTTAAAAATTAAACACCGTAAAATATGTCAGTGAAGATTCCCAGTCATCCACACCTCCAACCCCCATCATGGTACATGGGGAAGAACATTTTGAAATTAAAGATATCCTCACCATGGATCCACACAATATTTAGTAGCTTGGAAACACCTTCCTTCCTCAGAAAATGAGTGGGTAGCCAAACGACATGTAAAAACACCCACATTACTACGAAAGTTCCACCTAAAATACCATGATAAACCATCCTGAATTGCAAATGTAATGCATGATTTTTGTTTTTTTCCAGGTAGATCTATCTGTTTTTTCAGGAGGGCAGGATGTCAGATCCATCTGTCATTTCTTCAGTGGAAGAAGAAAAGGTGGGGGAGACTGATAAAGAAATCCTTTCTTGATGTAACCTGAATATATTTAATCTTATATCGAACTTGTATAACCCACAAATGATACAATGGAGGGAGGAAACCCAGATGGCCAGAACCTATCACCTCTGAGAGGAACAGCCAGGAGATGAGAAGACCATAAAAATTCCACAGTGAGATGTGTCCTGGGAATCTTTGGAAAAGTTCGTTCTGAAAAGGGGGTGGGGGAAAATTAGGTTTGCCCTGGGAAACTGAAAAAGATCATTTCTACAAAAGGGGTGGGGGGGAATCAACATACTGGCTTTTGTTTCACTAAATACACATTGAGATAAGGGGAGGGGTTCTAAACTCCCTTATCTATCCCTGTATGCCTGAGAGACCTTAGACGCTGCTTTGAACTCCCACGTGAATTGTCTCATCTCAATAAAGGATTCCTTTTGATACATTTAGTTTTCAGAAGTTCATTCTTGTTAATTGAATGGGAAAAAGTTCTGTAGCCTGACATGTGCTTTGGTTGAGTGATTTGAGTTTTTAATTTAATTTAATTTAATTTTCTATATACATATTCACTTGGCTACTGAAACAGTGAGTGCGATATTTAGATTTTGGATACAATTGTAGGCACGCTTCTTGTTGTATAGTGCTGCTGTATAGATTTATTAAAGGAATCAAAATGTTTGATTTAAACAGATAGTGTTAAAAAAATCACAATGCCTTGAGAGCCAAGGAGTAGAATTTATGCAGAGAGGGTGACAAACATCTACCTTCTTCTAGAACAGTTGACTGGTTCAAAATTGTGTAAGGATTTTGAAACCTATCAAACAGATTAAAAACAAATGAATGAATTAACCCTAGCTCCTCAACTCCTTTTTCATTGAATAATAATTTAATGTGCAATTGAAACTAATTATCTCACAAGGAATGTAAACATACATGATTATGGTTTCCTTTCTGTTGGAGACCCACATATTACTTTCTATAATTTTTGGTGTTGGAAGAAAAATCCGGTCCAGTTCCATAAGCTGTGGGAAAGATGCCGGAAATAAAATGTAGACTGGCTACAAAGAAAGAAGTTCTCTATTTATTTGGATGACAGAAACTTCAGTGACAGCAGCATGTTTCTGGGGTGGTTGACCAATTGGCTGGGTGAGTGGATGGAGTTTTATAGGGTTCTAGGGTTTTGTGACTGAGATGCTCCAGGGGGTTGTGGTGAGCCTTGTATCTTTTGCTATTCTAATAGTGGTGGGTAAATCCTATTATTCCTAAAAGTCATGTCCTGTCCTTAGAATTTGGTTAGGGGAATGTAGATTTTAGGAGTCTTTGTTTTTCTACTTTTTAATCCCATTAGCTCCAGCCTTCTGTGGGAGCTTGTTGCTGAAGGCATTTTCTTTATGAATAGATTGGCCCAGTCTTTCTGAATGATACAAAATTCCTAAAGGCCAGCCTCTTCAAGCTTCTTCCCTAGGCTATTTTCCTATGGCAGGAAGACTGAGGCTGTTTTCTATGTTTAAGAGCATGTTTCTCCTCTTCTCCTTTAGGGGAAATATTCTATCCTGCCTCCTTTTAATATAAAGAGTAAAGAATATTTTAAACTGGGCCTTCCTACACTGGTTTTGTCAAAGAAGTAGAAAGTTTGATGATTTTAGTCTCTCAACTCCTGGCTTGCTTCTTGTGACCTTGTTCATTGAAGTTACGGTACTCAGGCATTTGAATACTAAGGCATTCAAATGAATTTACACAGCTGTGCAATTAAAAGTGGGTGCCTTAGAAGAAAAATAAAATTTTAAACATTGCTATTCTTTGTAGATTTCAATAAGCAAAATCAGGAGGATGGGAAAATCCAGCTGTTTAAAAGCTTAAAAGATGTAAGTAATTTGAAGAACAACCAAGAGATAAGTAGACGTATAAACACATTGTATCTCTTATTAGTGATGAAAAGGGTTGTGGATAACATGGGAAGACATAAAGAAGGCTATACAGATATGTGAACAGCCTTCCACAATCTTTATGTAGGAGTCTTTTTGTGCTTTGAATGAAAATTGAGATATTTGGGGATGCAAAGCAGGAACTTCTCACTGAAAATCCTTTATTTTCTTTTTACAAGATTTCTAAACTAAATCCTAACTAAAATAAGCAAATAAAAAACTAATCTTCCTATTAGTATATTAATTTTGTGCTTGCAATCCTATGATAAATTGTGAACATTGTATGTTTTCTATAATATGTCACTAATTTTACACCTTTATTTATTTAATTTTGAGACTGAGGCTGCTACTCACAACTTTGCTGGCTGAATGAATTCCCAGGCTATGTTTTCATCGATTTATTCCCTTAGCTCTCTTATCTCTCGGGAGGACATGGAGTACATCTTAGATCTCATAGCTTTGGCCCTGGTATGATTTTGATAGTGCAGTCAGTCAGGTGCTGGTGGGGCAGTACATTGCACTCCTCCTCACTGAACACTCTGGCTAAGTCCTGGTACTCCTTGGAGATGGGGGAATCCCCCAGCAGGTGGGTGGTGGCTGCCCTCACTGGCTTGGGTTTTTCCTCCTTCTCTTCGCACCAGACTTGATCATGGGGGGTGGGTTAAGAACTTCTTGCTATCCTCATCTTCTGACTTTCTTCTTCCCACCATATTGTGGGTCCCCAGCCCTAAGATTACTGACTGTCATTTTGGGGACACTATTGAATCTGATTATCTCTCAGTGCTGGGCCATCTCAGTTAATTGGGTGGCTGGTGCCCCTCCCAGTAGGGAGCCATCCACCTGCTTGAACTTAATGGATTTAGATAATTCTTTTACCCAGATTCCCAACTGGGGTGACGGCTGGTAAGCTAATCAGGCAGTGTGTTCACCTCGAGTGTATCGGGGCTCCAAGCATACCCTGGGCCCCTGAATTGAGAGCAGTGATGGTGATGGAGATGGAGAAAGGACAGATGGCTCCACTTACCATCAGGTAACTTTCCCCATCATCTTCGCTGTCAAAGGGGACAGTGTGGACTCCTCATTGGCCAGGGTTCCCTCCTCCTGGCTGTGGGAGGGGACCTCTATGGCCTGACATCCAGCTTCAGGCTTCTCAGGCACCTTTTGGGATGGTTCTTGAGCGGGGCTTCCTTTGGCCTGGGGATGGGTGCTGTGCAGTCAGCAACCACTGGCCACACCTGAAGCACTGGAATGGTGCTTGGGTGCTTCTCCCAGGAGATCCTGTCATGGCAGGGGGGCTCAGCCACTTTTCATGCTAGCTTCACTCTTGGGCTTGCACTCTTTTAGCTCTGCATTCAACTTAGTGGCTTCGTGGTACGAGCTGTGCAGTCAGTTAGGCAGGCCCCAGAAGATGCCAGCTTGGCATAGCTCCTAGTCTGAAGTAGTGGACCAGAAGTTGTTCTGGCCAGTGCCTCAGTTTCCCTGTGATCCAGTGAAATTTACAAATGTACGCTTCCACAGGTTGGCCCCTTTGTCTCAGTTTGTAGCTCAGCCTTAGCTCGTTGAGTATGTGTGACATCCTCAAAATGGCCTTAAAGTTCATCCAGAAACATGCCCATATTCCCCAACTCCCAGGTATTTTCTTTGTGGAGGTTGGCCACCCACTCGGCAACCTCCCCTTCCAAACCTTCTGCCACTGCATTAACCACCACCCTCTACTTGGGATAGGTGTGGGCATACTGATCCAGCTAAGTGAGCACCTGGCTCAGGAACAGTGCCAGCTGGTTTGGGTCCCCATCGAAGGTGGCCTGAAATGAGGGCGGATTTATCATTTGCTGTGGCAGCTTCCAGTGGACAGGTTGCCATTCAGGAGCACCCCAGGGTAGGCGGGCTTGACTTGGCTTGGGGAGTCCATGCGGGGGGGGGGCAGGCCAGCAGCAGCTGCACCATTGAGTTGGCTGGCTGCTGCCAGTGCCATTAAGCTGAGATAGGCACTGGTCTCCCCCCTTCTGGGCCTCTTACTGCTGGCTGGGATCTCTGATCTATCTCTCTGCCTTTCATTTTTGCTCCCCTCTCCATCCAAGGCTTCTGGGACAGACTCAAGGGCAGCTTCTGAATGAAACTTTGGACTGGCAAGTCAGAATTAGCCAGCAGGGGTTTGGCTTCTCCAGTCTGCATATGACACTGCCAGGTGGCCTGTTTTCCCATCCCTGCCATGACTGGGTGTCATGGAAGTTTGTCCCATTGAGCCTCTCTGAGCTGCTCCAGCTCCTGGCTGACTGAGATGGTTGACTAGCTCCAGTCCTCCCCCTCATCCTCTTAGGTTGCCCTCCTCTTTCTCTATTTAGTCAAGTACAACCCAGAGACTTCCAGTGATCCCAAAGGAGCTTCGGTCCCAGGGGTCATTGCCACCTGCGACCATCCCTTGGAATTGGCCAGCCACAGGCTCTCTGTCACCACTGGATCTCCCCTGGCTGCTGGTCTTTCAGCCCCTTCCGTCTGAGTGTTTAGGTGGACGTCCAGGTGTTGGGCCTTTCTCATCACTGGCACTGCCGCTGCCACCACTGGGGTCACCTCAGCCTCACTGGCTTTGACTTCCTTCGATGTTCCTTCTGCCATCACTCCCTGAATTTCTTTGACCCTCCTGATTTGTCCTGGATGGCCAGATGGGTCTCAGGGATCCCAGGTAAAGCTTGTTAGTAAGTCAGAGCTAGCTTGCTGTCATCGCTCTGATCAATGAACTCAGGGAAGTCAGGACTCTGACATTTGGGTTAGGTTCAGAAAATCCTTTATTGAGTATATCATGTCAGCAATTAGAAAGGTGAAGCTACCTCTAAATATTTCCCAGGCTTAGGGGTAGTCAAAAGAATAGGATTCTTCCCTCTCCTATGTCTTTTAGGTCACATGGGCCAATCAGATCAGCCACAGGTTCCTGCTCAGCTCCAACAAGTGTCCATTGACATTGCCTTGGTTCACATGCAGGCTGTTAGATGTTCTTACTAGCAGCTGAGGTACCACATTCCTAAGTTATTCCATCCCCCACCACCACCGTGAATGGCAACCAAGAAATGAAAAAGAAGTAAGCAGGAGAAAGAATTGCTTCAGATGAAGTTGTTGTGCAAGTTGACAGGAGGTGCATCCTTGAATTCTTGTTTGTTAGGGTTATTTTTCCTAGTCAATTTCTAGTCAATGCTTCTTGAATTTTTTTAAAATATACTTCTGGCCTCTAGCCCTGAGTTGCTAATGGGCCTAGAAACATTTTAGGAAAGAAAAAAGTGTTTGGAGAAATATGCAAAAATTTCCTAGAGAACTCAAAGCATGTGGGTTTTTTTGTGAGGGTGGATGGGAAGATGATTTGTAACACATATAAAAACAAATGAAATGAATTATCCAAACTTTTCTAATTCTGTTATCCCTACCAATGTTAAGGTGATTGCAGGATGCAGATTTCACAATAGGATCCTCAAAATGCTGTGGAATGATCAATTTTGTATGTATTCTGCCTGTTACTGAAAATTGAAATAGTTTTCAGAAGCAAACTGGAAAATACAGTTTCATAGATGGTGTCCAGCTGGTGCTATGTAGTGCTTGTTGGAGCCTGTGGGTCACTGAGACCTCTCTTAGTATGGTCCAAGTTCCCCTCTTAACTCTAATTTTAAATTTTAAAAAGCTATTTTATAAGCTAATTAAAAAAGAAAGTTAATGCCCTGTAAAATAAACAATGGGATAATCTTACTTTCCCAGAATAACCTTGGATTCTCTAGAAGTTCTCAATATGTTTTTAGAAAATAATGAGGTCTAGAAAGCAATGTAGAGCATGAATTTTTAAATCTTTCCAATCTCTTTAACTGTGATGGTTTTTTTCCAATGTCTTTAACTGTGATGTATTTGCTTCTGTGTGATGAAGTAATGCATTGCAACTCTTGTGTTTTTACTTCCCCCTCTTGTTGTGTCTCTGTATGTACGTATATGACCACTGGGAACTACAGACTGGCTGTATAGACTCTGATCAGGTCATGGGAGAGAAGGAAACTTAGAATGAAGCAGTTTCTAATATTCAGAGCCACTGCCCAATTCCCTTTCTCAGAGAGATGCTATTATGTCCACGCATGCGTGACTAGAGTTCTCCTCTTGCTGCGCTAAGTGCGGGAACATATTTCAAAGCTGTTGGTTAGTGGCTGACAGCTGGCAGAACCCAGAACGGTTACATTGTAGCGGATGCTCACCTGAGAAATAACATTGAAACATACTCTGGATCCTCAGCTTCATTTCCAACCACCCATCTAACATTGGCGATGAAGGTGGGATCAGTTGGAAACGGAGCCACCACACGGAATTGCCGATCAAGGGCTGCAGAGACTCGAGTCACATTGGCAGACAGCGACTGCACCAAGTGAAGGAAGATGGCAATCCCACCACAGTTTGCGCCATTTGATCCTGAAACACAGACATGGGACTCCTACTTAATTCAATTTGATTGCGTGCTGGAAGCCAACGATTACACAAACACTACCGACAACCTAAAAAGGGCATTATTTCTGAGTTTCTGCAGTAAAGAAGTATTTGACACAGCAAGGGCCCTCATCGCACCTCAACCACTACAGACAGTCCCCTGGGACATCTTCCTGAGCAAGCTGCAGGAGCACTACACGCCCTGACCCTCTTGCATCACCTGAAGGCATGCTTTCTACCATTGAAACCAAACTGAGGGCAAATCCATCAGCCGTTACATGGAAGCCCTCCAGAAGGCAGCCACCTATTGTGAATTCAGCAACCTGGATGAAGCCTTCAGGGACAGGTTGGTCTGTGGGGTGTGGGACATTAAACTACAGAGATGATTACTCACCAGACAATGTTATCATTACAAACAGCATTGGAAGATGCCCAAGCAGCTGAATTGTCCAGCAGATCGATGGATGAGATCCGGAAATCAAACAGCCCACAGATGGCCAGAAGGGGGGCAACCATTCATCGCAAAGAGACGGAACTATAGGAAGACACCGAAGAGGATGACGACAACAATGATAATGTCCATAAGTTAAAAGTAGCCAGAAAAGGTCGGTCATGAACATGGCTGTCACTCAGAAGCCATTTTCATGCCTGGGTTGTGGCAGGGATCCCCCATGAGCCACGCATCAGCATAAGAACACCATTTGTAGGAGGTGTGGGAAGAAGGGACATTTAGCACAAGTCTGCCGCGCATTGTTCTCTGCCCCCGAAACAGGGCCAACACAAACTCACCAAGCTGGGGAAAGTTGCGGACTGCCAAGACAAAGAGCCCAGGAAGATAATTGCTTCACCATCTACACTGATGCATACCACATGGAAAAAGTGAGCAACCAGGCCAGGATGCTAGGATGCCAAAAATCCACATCACTGTCTGCATCGAAAGGTCACTCTGTCAGATGCAAATTGACACAGGGTTGGCAATGATGATCGTGTCCTGAAAAACCTTCCAAGAATTGGTACTGCAAGAGCAGAGGACCAGCCTCACAAACAGCCACATCCACCTCAGAGACTATCAGGGAAATAACATCTTAATTATAGGAAGTGGCATGTTCCATATGGAATATAAAGATTTTTCTGGACAGCTCCAGCTGGTTGTCATAGAAGGCTCATTGCCTAGGCTCCTGGGACTGGACTGGTTTGTGTCCCTGGGGCTAGGAGTCACCAGAGTGAATACAATTCTCAATCAAATGGCCAAGGACGTGGGCAAAGAATTCACAGAAGTCTTTGATGGAAAATTGGGAGAATATAAGAATGAAATCAAGGAGGGTACCCTTTGCACTGAAGCCCAAGGTCGATGAACAGCTGGACAAACTTATCCAACAAGGATTATTGGAACCGGTCGATGACGCAAAATGGGAGACCCTTATAGTTACTCCAGTGAAACCAGATGGGTTGGTCCATATACGTGTGGACTATAAATGCATCCTAAATAAGGCCCCTCAGTAGAATGCATATCTGGTACTGGTAGTGCAACACTTGCTGCATTCCTTAGGGGAAGGTAAGATCTTTGCAAAGTTGGATCTCGCCGAAGCCTACATCAACAACTCCCAGTGGATGAAGCCACAGCTTAAACCCAAAAGATCGTAATGCACAGGGGAGCATTCCATTGTCGCCACCTGCAGTTTGGGCTAAAGCGTGGCCCCAGGCCTATTCCAAAGCCTGATGGAACAGTTGCTACATGGCATTCCTGGGGTTGTGTCATACTTCAGCAAACCTGAACTGCTATGAATAGTGTTACAAAGTTTCCAGAAAGTGGGTCTCAAGGTAAAGAAAGAGAAATGCAAGGTTGCTGTCAACCAAGTTGGGTTTCTGGGATACCGAGTGGATGCAAATGATTTGCACCCCACCAAATAAAAAATAAAGGCAATACAAGCTGCGCCAACACCTAAGAACAAGACAGAACTCCAAGCCTTCCTAGGACTCCTCAACTTCTACAGTGCATTTCTGAGGCATAAGGCATCTGTCACAGAACCACTCCACAGACTTTTGGACAAAAAGGCACCCTGGAACTGGGGGCGAAAAGAAGCGGCTGCATTTGTGAGAGTAAAAAACTTAATTTCCATACAGTGAAAACCTGCCACTAGTCCTGGTGTGTGATGAATCACCATTTGGGGTTCAGTCCATGGGAAATCATTTCTAGTCATTCCTAATCTATTCAAAATGGCTAGAAGTCAACCATGATGGACGCAGTCATTGGGGTGCTAGGTAAAATGTTTACAACCCATGGCCTGCTGGATGTGCTGGTATCTGATAATGAATCACAATTCACAGCAGTCACATTCGAGGGATTCCTGGCAAACCATGGAATACGCCATAACCTTGTGCACCCTTTAGTCCACAAGTAATGGACAAGCAGAACAGATGGTGTGCACCTCAAAGGAGGCGCTGGCCCGAATGGGCCCGGGAAACCACCAAGAGAAACTCACAAAATACCTACTAACCCAGCATATCACCCCAAAGGAGACCACTGGCAGAAGCCCAGTTGAATTACTCATGGTCCATCAATTGAGAATGAACCTAAACAGATTATACCCCGAATATTCAACAGAAGCCCCAAGTGTGTGTGGTGGGGGGAGACCAAGCCAGAAACTTCAAACAAGGTGACTGAGTATATGCCCAGAACTACATGGGCCACCCCACCTGGCTGCCAGCCCGAGTTGTGGAAGCCATGGGGCCATGTTTATACAGTGTGGAACTCTGGGATGGCCAGTCAGGATGCAGGCACATTGACCAGCTCTGGAGCTGAGCGGAGAGGAAGGCTGCCATGGAGCCAGAGGAAACAAACCCCAGAGGGAGCACAGAAGAATGTAATGGATTACTTGGAGACACATCAGTACATGCGGGCAGAGTCCCACGTCAAATGAAACAGCTTCCACTGAGGCCCGACTGCCCCTGATCCTGACTCAAGCCAAAGAACAACACCCAGCTGAACACCCAGGAGAACACCAGCAACCCGTCCACTCCAGGCAAAGATGCTTTGGAAATGTGGACGACTCACAAAGACCTGTCAAGAATACTGGAGAACTGCAAGTCGACATGCAACTGTTGCCACCCGGCATACCAGGAGGACTACAATTGTAGTGTAAGAAATTAAACCAAAAGTTCCAGCAGGGTGTTATGTCCGTGCATTCACAGCTAGAGTTCTCCTGCCATGCTGAGCATGGGAACATAATTCAAAGCTATTGGTTAGCGGCTGACTATTGGTTAGCGCCTGTATAAAAGTGGGCTGCCAGGCAGCAGAGCCCAGAGCGGTTACATTGTAGCAGGTACTCACCTGAGGAATAAACATTGAAACATATTTTGACTCCTCGTCTTCATTTCCAACCACCAATCTAACACATGCAATCAGGATTTTTTCTGGCTCCCCAGACTCATTGTTTTTAAAATTTCATTGCTGGATTCTCTGCGTGGTCCTATTCAGTTTTTGGAGAGTTTTCCTGCTGACTAAGAGAGTCTCAAAGTTGAAAGAATGAAATATGAAGAATGTTTTTAGCTTCTATTTTATTCTTAAATGTGATCACTTGTACAGGAAAAAATAAATAAAACAAAATAGTATTTTGAAGACTGGCAATTTGTGGGGAGGAAAATTGTGCAGTTATGGGTATTTTTTATATGTATTTTTCTCATTTATGTTTATTGTATACCACCTGGAGTCTCATGTGTCAGAAGGGTGGTTTTATAAATTTGATAAATAAATACATAAATAAATATCCCCTATGGCAGCCATTTTGTGAATGGGTAACCTGCCCCATTTTCTTTAAGTACTTACAACATGCTGTCAAAATGTCAATGTGTTTAGAATTTAAAAAAAGGAGGGTGGACACATAATCATCATCATCATATGAAGACCCAGAAAAAGAATGGCTTTTGTTGATGGGAAGTAATACAATTCATAGATTAGTTTGATACTATATGTTTTGGGAAAGCTTATGAAGACGATAGCTCTATGCTCTGACACTTCACATTAGAAATGATCTTATAAATGACAAAGCAATTGTATAAGTAGTAGTACATTGAGATGCAGAGTCCGCATTTCTGTTCAGTTCTTTCAAAATCTTTTCAACTTTCATAAGTTTTTCATTCTTTGTCTTTCTTTCTTAGCCCATTTCTTATTCTGACAATTTGATTACTTAATATTTACCTGCCAAATTAACTGACTTATTTTACCAACTGGGTGGATGTGCAGAATTTGACACTTGCTATTTGAGGAGCTAACAGCTTTTGTGTGTGTCCATGATGTATAAATAACAATAAAACTATACAGTAATGGTTTGCTTCTTTCTTTTTTCACCCATCTCTATATATCATCTATACTGAAGCAATGTATATTGCATCTTTTGGCCTATTTATTACAACACTGATAAGGCAAAATATAAGCAACATATTATCAGAAGCATACCTACTGCTAGTCCTATTCTCATATCAAAACAAGGGTTTACATAAAATGTAGTTGAAATACTTCAAAACAGCAGTTTGGGGAACTTTTCTTTAGCTAATCTTCACTTTCATATTCTTCATTTTCACTTACTAATTTCCTTCATGAAGAACAAAACTGCCTTTATTGTGTTTCCACTGTTTTATGCCTTCAAGAGTTGGACAAGAGTGTGTTGTATTGTGAAATATGCTCTAATTTATTAAGATTCAATTCAAAACGAGTTTTAAACTGCTGGGAGCATTTTACAACCTACATATTGCATATAATAATGCACCTAAAGCTTTAGACCTTTTTCATCTAAATCAGTGTTTCTCAACCTTGGCAGCTATAAGATACCTGGATTTTAATATGGAATTCTGGGGTTACTTTGGAAGAGACAAGCTTAGCTTATTGCAACGATGGCAAATTTTGGAAATTGATATCTGTTTTAGTCTACACCAAAAAAACCAGAAGGAATCTAATAGCAACTTTTCCAACGAATAGCTTTCATTCTCAAAGCTCATTATTTACTGAGATATATAGAAGTTTAGTTTCTTCTTGTTATCAGACTAGTTCTCTCACTTGTAAAGTTTGCTGAACAGTAGTTTCCAGAATTCCCAGTTAGCCAGGAATGGAGTCAACACATCTACAGAGATACAGGTTGGGGAAAGAGGAGTGAGTGTATTTCATTTTAAGCAATTAAATAATATTACAAGGATTTGTAATTTATTTCACTGACTTGTCAGCCATAATATCGAGTGGAATTCTAGATTTTACTGATAGAAATAAGATTTTGATGGTAGTATTCATAGTAACTGTGCTTAAGCGGTGTTTCTTATATCCAGTTATTATGACAGCACCACACAAGCAAGCTATTTTTCTTTCCATTTTTCTAGGTACAATAGTAATAAAGTCTGCCTGTTGGGTGATAAATGTTCCAAAAGTGAAAAGGAGCTCTGCCCCCTTAGGAGGCCATAGAAAACTACCTGGTCTACAGTTATCTTTTCTCATTTGCCAACTGCTTTATCATCTCAAAAGGTTTCTTGGGGAGGCACTGAAACATCTTATTTGCAGCAGACGGATATCTAGCAGGCAGTGTCTATAATACAGTATAGTAGGAGTGGGAAATATTTGATGTCCCAAAGGTGCTTTTTGAAAAGGCAACTGGACTTTCTTGGTTTTTTTTCCTTGAAAATATTTTGTTTCTTACCCAAGAAGCTTCTTGGATAAGAAGTGAAATGCTTTCAAGGAAAAAACCAAGAAGGTCCAGTTATCTTCATTCGTGATAGTCCAGTTGCCTTTTAAACAGCACTTTTGGGACAACCATGTCCTGGATAATTGAGAATTTCCATAGAAATATTTGATGCTGCAGATACTGGTGAATTGTAATCCTATCAACTCTAGAGCACAAGATTTAGAGAGCCACAGATTCCTTCAGCAAAGAGCATAAACCTTTTTAAACTTTGAATTTTTTAGAGATCATTTCTGGATTCTTGATAGCTCTTAAAGGATCTTCCCAGTTTCTACCTCCAATAACAACACAGTTGTCTATCACCCTACATTTGTAGTGTCTCACTTAGTTTTTAATCTGTACTGACAAGTGTGCTGGAAATGGGTCTGATAAATAACTATGTGCCCTATGTGGCTGTTGTAGAGCGGCAGGTACAAAGATCAGACGGAACCAGGCTGAAGGCTAACAACTTTATTCACATGAATAAAGGGTCGCC
>BHEV01090884.1:0-31526 GCA_004319985.1 Emydocephalus ijimae
TTCCTTCCTTCCTTCCTTCCTTCCTTCCTTCCTTCCTTCCTTCCTTCCTTCCTTTCTTTCCTCGGCCTGATTTGGGAAGTGGAAGAAGGGGCCTGCCAGGCTGGGGGGGTGGGATGGGAGAGATGCCCGGGGCTGCCGGAGAAGGGAAGCGGCTGCTAACGGGGAGACTTGCGAGGGGCAGCCCAGCCTTTGGGGGGCCAAGAAATCCATCCGAGCCTCTGTGTCTGTGTGTGTGTGTGAGAGAGAGAGAGAGAAACGTCTACGCTGCTTGTCTATTTACATTTGTTCGTTTCCCAAAATGCAGTTCCCAAGGCAACATGAGGGGCTTTGATTTCAAATGTGAAATGCAAGAGTGCAGCCCAGTTTCCCTCCGTGGGCTGGAGTGAACCCCAAGGAAAACCGGGGAGAGTCCCTTCGTTGCAAAGGGAGAAGGGGAGAAACTCCACAGGCCCCCAGATACAGTCCTGAAAGGAGAAAATGGAGATTTTTAAAAGCAGAGGAGTAAAAGCCGTGGAAGATTCTAGCCAAGGGGAATGTGACCCACTTAAGAGGCCTGGCTGGGAGGGAGGGGTCTCCACCATGGAACGGAAGCCCCTCGAGACTGACCCCCTCCCCACCCACCCCGCCTGTCCGAGGGGAGGGGCACCAGGCCTCAGGGAAGAGGCCCAGAAGGTCTGCACCCACTTGCCTCCAACAGCCTTTGCCTCGGACCCAGGTGCCCAGGCAGATCAGACGTGGGCTTGGCTGGGGCGGGAGGGAGGGGGCTGCCGGGGCTGCCGGGTGGGCCTGCCTGGCCTTCAAGGTTGGTGCCTCTTTGCTCCTCCGCAGACATTCCTGAGGAAGAAGCCAAATACTGGACCAAGAAGCTGAAGCAGATGAACTCGCTGGAGGAAGAGGAGGAGGAGGAGGAAGAGGAGGAGGTGGGTTTCTTGTGCAGCTCCCCCAAAAACCCCCCTTGTGCTGGGGACCCTTTCCAGGTGCAGTGGCACGGCCGGATCCCGAACTGGGTAGCCAGACTCGCACAGGGGGACTTGCTCACTGGGCCAGGGCTGGGCCCCCTCTGCAGTTCCTCTGCTCAGGGGTCAACGGGCAGCATGGCGGGAGAAACTCTTCATTCCCATCGCCAGCAGTTCGATCCTGGCCAGCTCCAGGTCGGCGCAGCTTCTCTCCTTCCCAGGACGGTAAAAGGGGGACCCAGGTGGTTGGGGGCAAATATGCTGACTCTACAAACCGGTTAGAGGGCTGGGAAGCCCCGGGAGGAGGTCTAGAAGGGCCGTGGCGGTTCCCCTGGAGACCCCAGGAAGGCGCTGAGAGGGTGGCAGCTCAAGGGAAGCCAGGAAGTTGGGCGCTTTCCCCTGGGCAGAGGGGAGCCCCTGCGCCCTTTTCCTGCAGGGCTGGGCAGTCGGGGCACGCAGTAGGACAAGGAAGGCACACACACACACACACACACACACACACACACACCCGGCAGCAGGTCTGAAGAATCTGCACGTCCTGCTTTTCCAAAGCGAGGCACTTCTTGTGAAGAATGTGGGTCGTATTCGGGAACCTGCAATTACACTGAAACAATTTGAAAATCGGTTTCCTTTAATTGCCGAGCGAAATATGTGGAGCTTGGTTGAGCCCTGAGACAGATTGCAGCTCATGGCGCTAATCTGCCTTTGTGCTTGGTTGGTCTTTGGGTCACCAGAGTGCAAACTCTGTGATGAGTGGGGTTCCCCCCCCCTTTGCCCTGTTGTGCCCTTCGGTCCTTTGGCTCTGTTTTCAGAAAGAATCAGCAAGGAATCCTGACCGGAGGCAGCCCCCCCCCCCACGGCTCCTGTGGGCTTGGCCGGAGGGCTCCTGCCCCCCTTGGGCCGCCTGGGGTGGCTCCAGCAGGGAGTGTGAGACGGGGGGGGGGGCTAGGCAGGCCCTGGGGAAGCTTCCCCCAGGCACAGGTAGTCCTTGACTGGCAGCCATTCATTTAGCGGCCACTGGGAGTTGCAACAGCCCTGCGGAGAAGGCCGTAAGGCCATTTCTCACACCCCTTGTGGCCTCCCCCAAATTCACTTAACAACAGAAACGCTGGGCTCTGTTGTGGCCGTAAGTCGAGGGTTACCTGGATTTTAGGCCCCCAAATGCACAAGATTTTTTTTGAGGGCGTTGGAGGACCTTTTGTGGGGAGACAGAGGGTCTCGGGGTCTCCCATCATACTAGTGATCCAAAACGAGCCCCTGCCATTGGAAGAAGAGCAGCCCAGAACAGTCTGGGGAAGGAAAGAAGGAACGAGGCAGGCCTGGGGGAGGACAAGATGTCACCCAGCCTGCTGGTCTGGTCTTCAGGTGGCTCAGCTCCCAGCCCAGCCCAGGGCGGGGGAGGCAGGGGGAGGGGCTGCCCCAGGGGTGGGATTCCAATTCTTTTGCTACCGGTTCTGTGGGCGTGGCTTGGTGGGCGTGGCAGGGGGAGGAGACTCTGAAACGTCCAGTCGGAGTTGGGATTGGCTGCTTCTCTGAAGGACTCAAAATTTCTCCAGAACTGGCCAGAACCTGCTGACCCCCATCTCTGGGCTGCCCCCTGAATCTTCAGCCAGGCCCTGGAGGTTGACCCCGGGCTCTGGGGGGTGGGTGGGGCTGGGGCTGCCAGAGCCCTTCGACTCTTAGGCCGCTGGCCAGAGCCTGGCAGCCCCTCCCTGGGCGGTTTTCACAGAGTCAGTCTCTTGCACCTTCCCCCCCCCCCCCCCCTCGACAATCTGGGACCTTGGAAGGACAGAAGGCTGAGTCAACCTGGAGCCTGGTAGGATTCAAACTGCCAAACTGCAGGCAGTCGGCAGAGGGAGCCTCACCGCTTCCCCATGGCTCTTTAGCCATAAGATGGGAATCTTTCTTTCTTTCTTTCTTTCTTTCTTTCTTTCTTTCTTTCTTTCTTTCTTTCTTTCTTTCTTTCTTTCTTTCTTTCTTTCTTTCTCTCTTTCTCTCTTTCTCTCTCCCTCCCTCCCTCCCTTTCTCTGCCCATCTTCCCCTATTCTCCTCTTTTGCTCTTGCGGCCGCTGAAGAGCAGCCTCAGTGCCTGCAAAGGGAGGGGGCTGCTCAGCCAGCCGGAGGGGAGACGCCCCTGCTGGCTCCAGAGGGTGGTGCTCCTGCCCCCCAGGTGGGATGGAGCCTGGGCAGGTGCCCTCTGGCTCAGGGGTGGGTGGCTGAGGTGCCACAGCTGGAAGCCTGAAGAGCTTCCTCCCTCTGCCTCTCTCTCTCTCTCTCTCAGCCGTCTCCCACGGAGGATGACCAGCGGCTGCAGCTGATGCCCCCTGCGGCCTCCCAGTGTTGTAAGTGAGATCCTGTTCTTCTATTATGGGCAGCCCTTGAATGCCACTCCGATTCCAGCCACTCCGGGGGGGGGGGGGGCTCACAAGGAAAGCACAAAAGGCCGAGAGGTCAAAGGAAAGAATCGAAGATGACAAGAGGGAAGAGAAAGGGGAGAAGCCCGCCTCGCCCAAAGGGGGCTCCCGTCCCCCTCCTCAGGCACAGCCAGGGCCCCCAAGGTCCTTCAAGCCACCAACAACTGAGAAGGGGAGGGGTGTCTTTTGAATCACAGGGGACCCCCATTCCAGAGGGCAGAGAGGGCACGTTTCTGGGGACCCAATAGATGACCTTGTTTAATTGAGGGGCCCCGGAGCTGGCCTCTCCTACCGGATCCAACAGGATGGGTCGATGCAGATGGGGGGGAGGCCTTGGTAGGCCGTGGGAGCCCCCTTGGGAGCAGGTGGCCCAGTGCAGCTGGCACAGTAAAAGGGGCTTACCAGGGCACCCCCGTCACACCCCCACCGGGGCCTCCACCCTGCTGACCACCCTGGAGGAAGACTCTGGGCTGGGCCCTTCTTGGGGGGGCGGGGGGGGGGCTTTGGTTGGGCGGAGCCTCCGATGGGCCGTATGGTCCTGCTGGAGATGGAGCAGGGCGCCCTCTGGTGGGGATGCAGGGACGGAGAGGCAAGTGGGGGGTGAGTGTGTGTGTGTGTGTGTGTGTGTGTTTTCTGTTATTCTCCTCTGGGGCTATGGGGGGGGGAGGGGGGGGCTTTTCTGCCAGGCTCTCCATGCTGTGATACTTGGAGGAGTTGCCGTCTCTCCCTCTTCCCCCTCTCTGGCTCTGTTTTTCATCTCCAATGGACCACTGCCCAGTGGGGAGGTCTTTGTAACACACACACACACACACACCCTCCCTTCTCCCCCCAAAGCCGTTCGGGGGGGGGGGCTCCAACCGGTTGAGCTGTCCCCTTTGGCTCTGGGCTCTGCCTGTGGACTTTGCCTTGGAGGCCTCCCTGGGTCACACAAGGGACCCCTCCCTGGGTCTCCTCCTGATCCCCCGGCTCCTGCTGGGACCCACAGGGATCCGTCCTGCTCCCCAAAGGGAGGGCTGCCTCCAGCAAGGGCCAGTCCAGTCCGGGGAGCTGCCCCTCAGGAGCCTCTTGGGCTACACGCAGGGCTTCCTGGCCCAGTCGGGGGGGGGCACTGCACTTGCTCCAGGGGCAGAAGGGGCACCTGGCCCTCGTGCTTGGACTCGGAGAAGCCTCTGGTGGGAGGCCCCCAGGGAGCCCCTCTGGCCCTGCAGCCGGGCGAAGGGGTGCCGGAGGCTCTGAAATGGTTTGGGGGAATAAGGAGGCTGAGACGAGAGGCTGGAGCCCAAGAACGCAGGGCCGCCCGTCTGTCGCTCAGGCTGGCCTCCGGGCCGTCTAGCCTCTCCTTGGACACCCCAGGGGTGTCCACCCCCTGTCCAGCTGCCATTGTTTGGGGGCAGTCTTTCCCCCCTCTGAACCTGCCTTCCTGTGATTTAAGGCCCGTTCTTCTGGGTCCTGCCCAGTGGAACGAGTGAGGGCAGGTCTCGGTCTTCGGCTTATATCTTCCCTCAGTTTCCTCCGGCCCCTCGGCCTTCCTCATCACCCCCTTCTCAACCTGTCCAGAGGTCCAAGCCCTTCCAAAAAGGAACAGGAAGCTTCAGGGGAGCAGAAGGAAGTGGAACCGAACTGGCCTGCTTGGCTGATGATTGGCAGCACTAACACAACTCATCCTTCTTCAGCAAACCGAGTCCGGCAACCTGGTTGTTCACCAAAGCGGTCTTTAAGTGAAACAGGATTGCGCTTGTGATCCAACTGCAGCCCTTCCTTTGCTTTGCAGACCTGAGAAAGTCTTTCATGTGACGATTGGTCGCAAAGTTGCCTTTTTTATTACCACTGCAAACAGTTGCTTTATGTGACAGTCACTAAGTGAGGACTACCGGTATCTGTTTCATTCCAAGTTCATTATGCAAAAGTTTTTGCAAGACATTCTCAGTTCTCTCTCTGCAGTCGAAGCCTTGATTGCGAAGTGAAGCACTTTGGATTTTCCTGCTAAATCTCATGACTTTTACCCTACTTCTCTAATCCACCCAGATCATGTTGACTTCGCTTGTCTCCTACAGCATCAGCTACTCCTCCCGATTTCTGTTGTCCGCTAATGTGATCGTGATTGAATCCACCTCTTCCTCCGAGTCATTAATCATGAAAGAGAAGAGGACCCAGGACGGATCTGGTGGCGATCCACTTGAGATCCCCCTTCAGATGAGGGGAGCCATCCCTGAGCACATTAAAGAACCATTTGCATTCCAGCCATGTGGCAGCCATCTAGCACCCACTTACCCAGCTTGCTAATTAGGCTGTCTTGAGGCAGTTTATCAAATGCTTTGCTGAAATTAAAATATATCACATCTACGGCATTCTATCAACCTACTAAGAACTGCCTGGAGTTAAAGTCAGTCTTGCCGCAATCTAAGTTGACTTCAGTTAATGGCCTCATTCTTTTCCAGATGTTTCCAGGTTCTGCTCCAGAATTTTCTCAAGTCTTGATGTCCGACAGATTGGTCTGCAGTTCCCTGGATCTTCCTTTCCCCTCTTTCAGGACAGGGACACGTTGGCCTTGCTCCAACCACCCAGCCCTTTAACTGTATGAAGTCAGAGCCACTTTCTTTCTCTTGCCATCCGTTTACTCAAAGCCAAGCTGCACTAAAGAGCCTCCAATACAGGAAACACAATCTTGCCAGCCAATCAAGACAAAAAAAGCCACAAAACAGACAGAAGATATTAGAAACACCGATCAAGCAGAACACACTAACTCCAAGACCAATAAACACAGACCAAGACTCCCAACCAATCAGGATGAAGAAAAAACCATTCTGGCCCAGCAGTAGGCTAGCCCCAAATTTAAAACTGAAACAACTATAAAAGTCTGCCTCGCAGACAAACACTATACAGAAGCCTGATGATGGCAGATGAGATTCTGCCGAAACGTTGCTACAACTTTAAAAGCACAACTCTAATGACGTGGGAAAATACCCAGACAAAGCTGAATACCATGCAGACATACATACATACATACATACATACACACTTACACACATACATACATACATACACCGAAATTTATTTTGCTCCTACTGGTTCTATCCATAACAAAAATACAGTACAACATAAATAGAATAGAAAATGGTCCTTATGCAAGTAATTAGGGAGAAACCAGTCTTAGTTTCCATGTATGCGTGGAGTGATTGTAGTTGTATTTAGGAGTCTGACAGCCCACGGATAAAAGCTCTTTTTAAACCTGTTTGTTCGACTGGCTCTGCTTCTATGCCTTCTGCCCGATGGTAAAAGTGAAAAAAGACACTGACCAGGATGGGAATCGTCCCCAAGTGTCTTCCTTTCTCTGCTGAAGCAGCCAGACCGGTCGATGTCGTCCAGTGGTGTTAGGGGGCAAACGATGGTTTCTTGTGCCGAATTATCACTGTCCATAGTGCCTTCCTGTCCACAGCTGTTGAACCAGCATGCCCTACTCTTATACAGCACATGAGGACACTATCTATCTATTGGGACCAATAGAAAGAAGTCATCAGCCATTGTTCCACCTGATTTTTCTGCAGGACTCTAAAGAAATGAAGCCTCGGCTGATCCTTCCTAACCACCTGGGAAGTGCTGTATGTCCAGGTGAGGCCTTGACTAATGAGCCCCCGAAGAGGAGGGCTCTTAGAAGGCTCTCTCCACACGGTGCCCCCTTGAGATACAGTGGGGCAAGTTCCTCCAGCACCCTCTTCTTTGTCTGCTAGAGTTTAAATGTAGGTAGTTTTTTGGGCTTCTTCTCTGGGTGCTGATTCTTCCCCTCCAGTTTTAAGACTTAGCACAGTTGTATCATCTGCAAACTTTTCTTGTCAACCCAAAGCCCCTGAAGGCAGGACAAGAAGCCACAGTTGGAAACTCATCAAGGAGAGAAGCAACCTAGAACTAAGGAGACGTTTCCCTGACAGTCAGAACAAACGATGAGTGGAACGTCTTCCCTCCAGAAGTTGCTCCATCACTGGAGGTCTTCAAGAAGCAATTGGACAACCCTTTGTCTGAAATGGGAGAGACAACCCTGGCTTCAGCCAGGGGGGTAGGACTAGAAGACCTCCAAGGTCCCTTCCCACTCTGTTGTTCTGTTACTGTGGGTGCAAGAGGGGGGAGGAAAGGTGGCCGGTTCTGCTCCTGCGGCCAGAGTGAGGGGCCTGGACCTTTTCTGTGGGATGGTTGCTTGTTCCTCCAGCCACCCCTTCCCCATCTTAGCAGCTCCTGTTGGGGCAGAGGACAAGAGACGCCTGGCAGGTGGGCATTAACGGGCTGCTGTGCTGGCAGCAAAGGCGATGTTGGGCACCGTAGGAGCCAGATCCGGAGATGCCTTCAGCCAGATCGCACCTGCTGCGCAGAAAGGGAAGAAGCCGTGTTGGTCTTCCGAACTGCGGTTCCCAGCTTGATAAGGAAGATTGTTCCTGGCCGGCCACCAGGGAGATGAAGGCTCCGGGCCTCCCTTTGGAGGCTGTTGTGACATGGGTGTTGCTCAGTTGGGAAAAGACACGCAGCTTCTGCCCCCCCCCCCGGGCCCCTTTCTTGATTGACAGGCCCAGTCGCTGGTCACACAGTGTGCCTCTTCCTAAAGGAGGAGAGCGGGGCTGGGAAGAGCAGCTGGGGTCCCTCTGCTAGGCCAATGGTGGTGGTGGGGGGGGCGGTGAAGTCTTCCCTCCAAAGACCACCTGCCTGCCTGCCCTTGCAGCGAAGAGATGAAAAAGGTCCACGCTGGCTTGGTGGCCTCTTAGCTGCCGAGGGCGTGGATGAGCCCAGTTCCTCCCTTCTCCCGGCTGCCGTAGCGTCTAAGGAGTCGCCTCCCATTTCATGTCTGAAGTGACCTTTATCTGGGAGTTCCAACCTCTGGCCCAACTCCCATCAACACATTGATGTGAAGGTCGGAATTGTTCATGTTCAGGGCAGAGTAAAATCCTTCTCCAAAAAACCCTAATAATGTAGCACTTCCCTCTCTGCCCCATCACAGGTTCTGGTCCAGCCCCCTGGGGTGGCCTGGCCAGTCCGCCAAGCAGCCCGCTCTCTTTTTGGAAGGCCTTAAGCGGATGGCTTGGCTCGGCCCATAAAAGATCCACCTTTGAGTTTCTGGTTGGGAAGGAATCACAGTCGATCCTTCAGATGGGGCCAGTGGGTGAGGGCACCTCCAGCTCAGCTCGCATCCCCTGAAGGTGGGCAAAACAAGCCACAACTGCTTTCCGTGAAAACACTTTGGTTCCGGCGGCGTCTCTGTTTTTAAAAGAAACCGACCATTGTTAGGCTGACAATCCATCTTCTCTTCCCAAGGCATCTTCGCTTCTTTTCTTGCAAGTTAACCGCTGTGAAGAGGGGAGTTAATAACAACTCTCGTGCCACCAGTTCAAGCTGTACTCCTCACTTTTTCTTTTATTTCTGGAGTGTATTTTAAACAAACAAATGCAGACAACCCTGTTTGCCAGCGAGGAAGAAAGAAACCCAACAAAAAAATAATAATGGAGCAGAGATTATATATTTCTGTATAAGCTTAAAAATCCCCCCCCCTCTTTTCACTACGCAGTGATGTTGCTCAGTCTCCCTCCTCCAGTCTTTGTCTGTAAAAAGACCCCCGGGATGAGCCCCAAGGGGGGGCAGTGGCTGAGGGGGGCTGCCTCAAGGTGGGTTGGGGGGGAACTTCGGGCCCCCCTCTCTCCCTTCTTTGCCGTTTCAGAGAGCTTGTAGGTGGACATCGGAATAAACGGGCTGGAAGGTCTTCTAGTCCAAGTCCCCACCCAAGCAGGGGAGCCTCTCCCATTGCAGAGGCAACGGCTGTCCCGTCTCTCCTGGAGGACCTTCCGTAATGGAGGCCCCTTTTGCAGGCAAAGTTTTCAGGAAATTCCTCTTCTGTCCTGTTTTGCTTCTCTCCTTGATCGGTTTCCATCTGTTGCTTTGGAGAATAGGTTGAGCCCCCCCAAATCCTGGGACATGGCTATCGGGTCACCCCGGTCCTCCTTTCTATTTGACGAGGCGTCCCCAGCCCCTCCATGGCTCTTCACCCCTCCCTCTGTTCATGCAGCCGAGGACCCGGTGGCTTTGGGGGCAGCTGCAGCCCCCTGTGGGCTGGTGTTTAAGGGTTGGGTCACCTTAATAGCCAAGACCTCCCCGAATGCTTCCCTTTGGGTCGCCCTTCCTTCCAGCTGTTTCCCTCGCCCGGGTTGACGCCGGCCCCACCAGCCCTGCACTTACTTATCTCGCTGGACGGAAGCACGTCAGCCAGGGGCTTCTTTCCCGAGACCCTGGCCTTCTCTTTCCCGGGGGGGGGGGGGCTCCTCCTGCCTGCTGGATCTCTCGCGTTGAGCCACCCCCGTTTCCCCAAAGGCCTTTTTGAGCCCCTTCAGGATTGGGCACGTCCCCCGTCTCTCTGCTGGCCAGTTCTGCGAGTTTTGTCCGGTGGGAGCTGATCTTGGGGAAAGCAGCCATGGGGACGCCAGAAAAGAGGAGGCACGGACCGTTTCTCCGGGGGGGGGGCGGGGGGGGATTAGAAAAGCAAGTCCATGGTGGACTTGCTGCTGCTGCTGCCCCCACCATGGAGGCCGAAAGGGGGTCAGCCCTTGAGTGCTTGGACAAACTCACTGCAGATCGAGCACAACCGTTGCCCTGAAATCTCCAAAGGCGCTTGTAAAACTCTTGCTTAACTGGAAGGAGGGCAGGCGTGACCCTCCCTCAATTAGGGGCCTGGGGGCTCCCTTTTGGAGGCTCTACCACCAGACCAGGGTGAGGGGGGGGATTAGATCTGAAGGCAGATCAGGCTCATCGCTGGAGCGGCTTTTGAAGGTGCTCCAGCCCTCAGGCAGTTCCCAGGAGCTGCGGGGGGGATGAGGAGGGGGGAGGGAGGGGGCCCGGCATCCCCTGGGACCCCCGTTTCTTTGAAGAGGAAAGAGAAGCTGGGCCAGGAGGGGAGGGGGTCGCTCGCCACTCGGAGGAGGAAGGGGCTCCATGGTGGAAAACGTCACATTCCTGGCTGCCAGAAATGGTCCGGGGGGGGGGGGGGCGCCCTGACCCAGGGCCCCTGCCCGCCTCTTGTGCTTTCCTGCCCAGCGAGGGAGAACCAGCGAGGGAGCGAGGCAGAGGGCACCTCGAGGGTAAGGCTGGCACTTGGCCCTTGTTGCTGGCTTTCAGCTGTTTCTCAAAAGAGCCTCACCTTTAAACGTGGGATTAAAAATGTTCATTTCTTTATTTTGTTTTCATCCAATGCTGATATTTGAGTGTCCCTTCTCATTGCTTTGTCTTTTTCTCTGTACCTTTTCCCGTTTTTGCTTCCCCGTGTTGCCTGCAGGCACCTGGAGCTATTTCAGCTGGGGAGATCAGAGTATGTAACGGCTCCTTCCCCTCCTTCCTTCCCTCCCTTCCAGGCCGGGGCTGTCTGGCTGATTCCTGCGCCGGGGAAGAGGGGCCGAAGCTGATCCACAGCCGTTACCTGGGCTTTGTTAGTTGGGTGCTGGGGTTGGGGTGTTTAAGGAAGGTCAGAGGAGGCGCTGCCGCCTCTCCTGGCTTCCATCTTGGGTGTCTCCGTGCCCAGAAAGGCCTCAGCCCTCCCGGCTGGCCGGGGGAACCAGGCAGGAAACACGAGTAGACGAGCTGAATGGACTTTATGGAAAGGCTGCAAGGCCAGAGTCCTGCGTGACTGCGAGGGCCCGTTTCCCTACCCCCAAATTTGAACCGCCTGATCAGTGATCCATAGCTGTGCCGGCAAAGAAACAGGCATCTGTTCGGATCTTGGTTGCTCCTTGTCCCAGGAAACCCGTTGCGAGGCGAAACGGGGCCCTCGCTTGGCCCAGATGGCTAAAGGAGTTGGTGCCGCCTTTGAGGCCGATTTGCTCTCTGCTCCCTTTGAGTCCCTGGGCCTCCGGGTGGCACTTTCCCACCTGGGAGGAACAGGACAGATCCCGCCCCCCCCCTCTCTCTCCCTGCGGACATTGGCAGGGGCAGCCGCTCTCCTGCGCCCCTGGCCAGTTCTCAGCAGAGCCCAGTTGCTTGGGTGTGGCTCCCTTGCCAGCCAAGATCTCTGCCCTCTCGCCCAGCCAAGGCAAGGCTGGTCCTTTTGGTCTGGAGGGGGCTTCCCTCCTCTGGCAGGCCCTGACCGGGCTGGGGGAGTCCCCCTTCTGCCCCCTGCTCTCTGCTGGCCTGTTCCCGTGAGGCCTGGCACCTGAGCCCCTTCCGGCAAGAGAGGCCCCCATTCAGCTGGGCAGCCCAAGTGCTGCTTTGCTTAGCATGGACCCAAACCCTCTGTCTTGGCTGCTCAGAGCCAGGGTCCTGCCCCACAACCGATTCCTCTGCCCCCTGTCTGCACATGCGTGTGTGTGCAGGCATGTGCGAAGTGCACGATCACCGAACCGCTAGGGAAACGGGTACATCCCACTCCTGGCTCAGGCCTGGGCGGGAATGACCCCACGTTGGCCGTGGGCCCAGGGCTCCCAACATCCTGGGAGTGGGGAACCGCCCACATCTCAGGGGGAGACTTTGGGTTCCCCTCAGGCACAGCGGGTTTTCCCTGCCTCCGTTGCAGCTCCAGCTCCCCATAGCCACCTCTTCCTTGCTTTCGCCTTCTCTCCTTCCGAGCCCGGGGTAAGAAGTCCCTTTGCTGGCCCCAGTGCATGGATGCCACCTTGCCAGGTGGAGTGCCGCCCGCTTCCACCTCCCCCGGCCCCCTGCCATCCCTCTGTGTTACCCTGGGGAACCCTGGGGTGGGTGGGACCTGGTGGTGGTGTGGAAGGGCAGTTATGTGGAAAGATGCCACAAGACACTGTAGATCTGCCTAAAATGAGCCTTGCCGGCTAGCTTCTAAGGAAGGAAGACATCAAAAGTGACACCTGCTTGATTTAAAGGGTTGGCACCACCTCTCCTGTTTAGGAGGAATGAAAATGCCAAAAGGAGGCAGGTGGCATCTCTAATCTATCTCTGAAGAAGAAGAAATGGGGGCGGGCTTGGGGGATCCTGTGAGCCAATCAGATCTTTCTGTTTGTAGGCAGCTCTCTGCATTGGAGCATGGAGCGATATGTCGCTATTGGTTTGTGTTCTTTTATTAAAGAGTTTTTAGTTAAATGGACAAGTGCAGAAATATTGAGAGACAAGGAAAAAACGCAGAAAACAATACCTAAAGAGAAAGAAAAGGGAAGGGAAGGGAAGGGAAGGGAAGGGAAGGGAAGGGAAGGAAGGAAGGAGGAAGGAAGGAAGGAAGGAAGGAAGGAAGGAAGGAAGGAAGGAAGGAAGGAAGGAAGGAAGGAAGGAAAAAGATAAAGAAGTGACTTCTGGCCTTTCCAGCAATTACAAACTCATTTTCCTTCCTTAACCTTACAGCAATCCCTTCAATCCTTTGTCAGTCATGGAATGCAGAAATCATCGTTTCACTTTTCAGCAAAAAGTCCATCAAAGGTTTCCAAAGGTTTTGCAAGCACTTCCTGTTTTATCCCTGACCAAAGAGACCACTTTTGCAGTCTTTTCCTTCGCTGTGGAGGTTCTGACATTCCTCCATCTTTATGCATGTAACCGTCTGGCTGCAGTTACCACGCATAAAGTCAGCCTTCCATGAGTCCTTTCTTATTGGCTGCCCATCAAGCTCCATATAAGAAAGAAAAGGTTTCATCTTGGTGTTAACATTCTTTGCGTCTTCATCTGTATTTGTTTCCTCTTCCTTTTTTTTTCTTTTTTTTCTTTTTCACAAGTTTGCCACACATGGTAGAATATCCTTTTGTGTCTTCCAGATTTCCAAGTACCTTCTTGCATCTCAGGTCATTTCTCTGGGGGTCATAAACCAACAGTACCCCATTTTATAAAAATGCTCGCTTAAATCATAACCCTGATGTGAATTTCAGTCCTTTTCTCCACCTTCCCACCCACTGATCCATCTTTGGTATTTCGTAACCAAAGTTCTTTGCCTGTTTTACCATGAAACCTTTAAGTTGCTCCTCGTCCGTTTCGTGTCTCAAGAAAAGTTTATGGCTCTTTACAGTCACATGTTCATGGCTTCTACTGTGCACAATTCATGTTCAAATTTTTCCCTTTTTATCTACATTGGGAACATGGGACAATACGTCCTTCCCTTTGGCTTGAAACCTGAAAGTGGTTTCCTCCCCTTTTATCTCCTTATAGTTGTGACCGTTTTTTTTTTGTTTTGTTTTTGTTTTTGAGGGAACACAACAGGTCCTAACCCGCCCATAACTTCCAGGGCAGGAATTCTGGGAGTTGAAGTCCACAAGTCTTAAGAGTTGCCAGGTTGGGCAAGCCCTGGTCTAAATGGACCCACTTAGCCCTTTGGTCCAAATGCCTTGAAGTCGAGGTAGGGATGACTCAGACCAGTTCCGTTCTCGGTTACCCACCCAACCGAGGAGAGGTCGATAGTGTTGTTTCCAACCACAAATGGCCGGTCTCTAAATAGTCCTAACCCTCACTCCATCATTCCCAGCATGTGCCGGGAGGCAAGCTCTGCCAAGCCTGGGCCTTCCAGGATCATCCGGGACTTCTACTACCCACAGTTGCCTTATTCAGAGAATGGAGAGAGGAAAAACATCGCCCTTCCCTTGATTCCAACCCCCCAGGAAAGTGGAGACTGGGGAAGTCAATGGAAGCCGCCATCCAGGAATTGCAGGAACCGGGGGGAGGTCTAGTCCAACGGGCGGCAGGGCCAGGATGGCTGCCTCCCAGGGCTTGAAGGGGTGTCACTCCAAAAGGGGGCCAACGTATTCTACAAGGCAGGACCCAAAGGCAGGAGAGGAGGCAAGGGATACAAAGAGAGGCCCAAGCAGGAAGAAAGGAGGGATTTCCCGACCGTGGAAACAACCCTTGGAACAACGGCTTCCCTCCAGGAGTTGTGGCTGCTCCATCCCAAGAAGAGGCCGGAAAGGGTCTCCGCTCGAGGAGTGGGTTGGACTGGAAGCCCCAACTCTGCTTCGCTGTCAATGCTCGATTTCTCGATTTTAAGGGAACAGGATCTCAGAAAAAATGGGTTTTTTTTGATAAAACAAAAAGAGCAATTATTCTACAGTAAGAAAATCAAGTTTAAAAAGGACCACAAGGCAAGTGGGAGTTCCTAAAATAAGAGGACATTGAAAAAACAGTTCCGGGGGAGGTGGGGGATTGTAGGCAGAAAAACCAGCTAATAAGGCTTCACAAAAAGGTTCGGAAAAGAAAGAAAGAAAGAAAGAAAGAAAGAAAGAAAGAAAGAAAGAAAGAAAGAAAGAAAGAAAGAAAGAAAGAAAGAAAGAAAGAAAGACCCAGGAGATGGAAACGGTCAGGTCGCAGCTCAGAAGGATAGAAAGCTAAAGCTCAGAATATGCTGAGTTTGTTGAAAAATCAGAATGAAAGAAAAAGGAAACCTTGAAGAACTAAGAGCCAGAAAAACGTCCTTGTCCTTAAAAAGAGGGGAACGGAGAATCTGCAGGACAACCAATTTGATTTCAACCCCAAAGAAAATTTCCAGAACTGGTAATAAAGAGACCAGACTGGAACCACCTTGAGAAATCAATGAATCAGAAGCCAGCATGGATTTTGAAGAACAGGTGTGGCTGGACTAATTTAGACTTTTTTTTTTTTATAATCAGGGAGCTTCCATTTTAGGCAGAACGTCTGTGGTGGATGTGACTCATCTGGGCTGCGTTGAAGCACCTGATGATGAAGAGAAGCCTCAAAAGGTTCTGAGGAAGAGCTGAGCGAGCCTGAGAGGTCAGGAGATCACAGCAGAGCTGCCTTGAAAATCCTCCTCCTCCTCCTCCTCTTCCTCCTCCTCCACTTCCGCTGCTTCTCCACAGTCTTCCAGCGGGCCAAAGGGAAGCCTCGATCCGCCCAGAGGCCTCTTTCTGTCCCCGTATTTGTGTGGATGATTTGGGTGGAGAGGCAGAAGAAGGAATGCTTACCAGCCTCACAGATAGCTCAGATTTGAGTGGGTTTAGCCTTCCCCTTGCAACAGAGCTGGAGGTCACTAGTCCAACTCTACATCATTTCAGACGAGTGGCTGTCCGTCCGGTCTCCTCTTCTTCAAAGCCTCCAGGGATGGAGCAGCCACGACTTCTGGGGCAAGCAGTTCCACTGTTTAATAGGCCTCCCTGTCAGGGAGTTTCTCCTGAATTCCCGGCTGTTTCTCTCCTGGATTACTTCCTTGTCCTGCTCTCCTGTCTCCCCTGGTCCTTCTCTTCACAGGACAGGACTGGCCCAATTCCTGCAACTGTTCTTCGTATATTTTAGCCTCCGGCCCCTTAATCATCTTCTCTGCACTCTTTGCAAGTCTGAACTCTTAGTTGAGTCTCTAAATGATCCTGAGTGAACAGAGAAATAAACTGAAAAAGGCAACATGAAATTTTAACAGAAATGTGCAAAGCATTTCACTTGGGGAAAAGAAATGTGCAGATAAAGACAGGAATGCCAAGACCGTTGACAGGAGATGGGGGAAAATGTGTTAGGAATTCACTGCACGAGTTTGAACTGGGAATTCTTGGTTAAAGCAGTTTCCAAATCGTAGAAAACAAGAGCTTGCTTTCTCCTCTTTACTTTGCCTGTGGTGTGTGTGCAGCTTTCGGGTCCCGCCTGCGAGATTCAGACGGAGGCAGCTGTACAAATGATTTGACTAAAGGAATGATAAAGATGCCGGACATCAGGCTCCTTTGAAGGGAGAGTGAAGAAATAGAACGTTTTAGTCTGGGATGGGGAATGATGGCCCTTTTATGACTTGTGGACTTCAACTCCCAGAATTCCTTAGCCAGACTGGCTAAGAAGCATAACTTTCTGGGGAATTTTGGGAGTTGAAGTCCACGGGTCTTGAAAGCTGCCAAGGTTGGGCACCCCTGCTTTAGAGGGAAATACAATAATATCATAGGAAAAGACGGACGAGCCCTTTTCTTGCAATGCCCCCAGGATGGGAATGTGAAATCATGCACTTAAGATGCAGGAAGCAAATTTGAGGGGATGTTGGGAACCCCACCCCCAAACACTGGGGCATTTTGCCAAGGGGAGGCCTGGCCTGGAAAGATGGGGGGCGGGCTTCGCTGAGGCTAGTGGGATAGCCCTGGTCAAGAGAGATCCCCACCCTGGGCAGAGGCTGGACTAGGCGGCCCTTTAGTGGCCCTCTCTGGGACCCTCACTCTCCATCCACCGGATAAAAGAAGCACAGCGTATTGGGGGTGTGTGTGGAAATGGGGTGATCTCAATTTGGGATCCGCTCAGGGGCTCTTCGTTCACGCATTGGAAGAGTTTGCATGTGGGGGCAGGGGAAGAGCATGGTAAAAATATTCATGCCGTCATGATATTCTCGCTGGAAGGAGCTGCTTCGTGTGGTTCCCTTTGGGTGAAGCTGGAGATTTCCAGGCAGAGAAATTGGGGCCTCCGGTGGGGAGCTCATTAAAAGCGGCTCCTTTCCCAGGGTGGACTTTGCGGGGCCCTTTGAAGTCACAGCTGCCTCCCGCCTGCCTTTGAATTCCGTATCCGGAGGCCTCTCTGCCCTGGGGAGCCCATGAGTCAGATCGGTCCAGAGAGAGGACGGAGAAAGGGGGGCCAGGAATCCTCCCCTCTGCGAGGCACCAACGCAGAACCTCCACCCAAACAGTGTTTTAGCCCGCTTAAGGCTGAGGAGGCAGAAGGGGGGGGCCTGTGGGGGGGGGGCTGGCCCCAGCATGCAAGTTGGAGGGGGAGGAAGAGGCTCTCCTCCCCACCCTGGACCTGAAATGTATGGCCATTCCCTGCTTGCTAAGAGGAGGGGCTGGGGTCATTTCGGGATGTTCTCTGCCCTTCTCCTCCTCCTCCCCCCCGCCCCTTCCGGGAGAACTGGGGATTGCAGGCAGGCCCCTCCATCCCCCCAACCCCCGTGACCTGCTCCCCTGGCCAGAGCTGTCCTGGGCTGGGGCCGGTGGGCCATCCTGGCCTGGAGGGTGCAGAGCTGAAAGCCCCCAGAGAGGAAAGAAGCCAGGCGAAGGCTGCCCTGCACATCCACCTGCTTCTCCTCCTGCCCAGGAGTCGGCCCAGCCGCCCCTCCTCCCCCCCCCCGCCGTACCCCACGTTCAGCTCAGAATGAAGCCAGCCCCTCTTTGCCGTTTCTAGATAATCGGGGCAGGGGGATTGGCAGCCAATGCTGCCTGCCTCCTCAGACGAGGCGGCTTCAGGCTTCACTGGTTGGGGGAGGTGTCTGCATGTGTCCGTGTCCCCCCCCTTTTGGAAGGCCCCGCCTGTGACGCAGCGTCTCATGTCCCGCAGCTTCGGAAGGCCCCGAGAGCGCCGTGGATGACCGGGACAGCGACTACCGCAGCGAGACCAGCGCCAGCCTCCCCCCTGCCTACTGCGCCACCACCCAGCCCAACACTTCGGCCTTCCCCTTCCGGGGGGCTTCCCGCCTGCAGCAGCAGGGGGTCTGCGCGGAGCCCCTCCGTGGGTACGCCTTGAACGAGCGGACTGGCACGAGGTGGGTGCTCCGGAAGGCCTGGCTGCCTGCCCCGCCCCCCTGCCCCCGGGGGTCTCACGGCCAGGGACTCGCTCCCTTGACCCGGAGTCCTCGACTTATAACAGTTTGCTTAGCGGCTGTTCAAGTTACAGCGGCACTGAGTAAAGTGACTTGTGGCCGTTTTTCACACTTAGCAGCTGTTGCAGCGTCTCCACAGTGACATGATCAGAATTCGGACATTCAGCAACTGACTCGTATTTGCGATGGTCTCTGTGTCCGAGAGTGCCGTGATCCCCTTTTGCGACCTTCTGACAAGCAAAGTCCCAAGAGGCCACATTCTCTGAACAAGCCTGTCGCTAACTTGGCAACTGCAATGATTCACTAAACGACTGTGGCAAGGAAGGTCGTAAAACGGGGCAAACTCACTTGGCCACTTAAATTTGGAGCTCAGTTGTGGTCATAAGTCAAGGACTCCCTGTGTCCTGGGTGAAGGGGTGTGGCAGGAGGAGGAGGAGGAGGAGGGCATTTTGTCGGGCGATGACCAGAGGACATTCCCAGAGCCAAAGGTTCCATCCCCCCCCATGCAGGCCCCCCCTGAGTGCCCCACCAGCAGTGTCAGCCAACTCTGGGTGGGAGCCACGGATAGCTTCCCTCCCTCTTCCTCCTGCAGAAGGGGAGCCCAGCCGTGTTGTTCAGGAACCCCATAACCCCTGGCGTTTGGGGGCTTGGGGGGTGAGGCGGAGGACGAGACGTTCACTTCCACGTATTTTGGCCCATTTCAAGAACATGCAAGCCCCCCGTTAGGGGAGAATTGTGAAATAATGTTCACCCTGAGCGTATATTTGCCATCAGTCAGTTTGAGGAGGGCAGATTTTACCTTGTGTGGAATCTGCTTTGCAGGAAATGTCGGAATTCCAGAACCTTCTTTGCAGCCTCCATGACTTGGGCACTTGAGGAGGACCCTGGGGCCACATTTCAGGCTCCCTGCGACCCTCTGCGGATGGAGGCTGGATTGGAGTGCCTGTAACTGAGTAACGACCTGAGTCTAGGAAGACCAGCCCTGGGCAGCCCGCCTTCCAAGCTTGGCCCCCTGCCTCAATTGGAAGCAGAGCGAATCCCAAAGGTGCTTTTTTTCAAAGGCAACTGGACTTCCTTGGAACTTTTTCCCCTTTGAAAATGTTTCACTTCCTGTGCAAGAAGCTTCTTCAGTTCTGACTGACTGGTGGGGATTGGAAGGATCAGGATTTGTTGCAGTCGCCTGGTCTTTAGCGCTCCGGAGGTCGGTCATGAGCTCTTGGAGAGTCATTGAGGCCACTTGGGGCTTTATCTGTGCCCTCAGAATCACCTGAATCAGAGGGCAAGTGGTGTAGGGTCTCCCGCTTGGGCAGGGGGTTGGACTAGATGACCTATAAGGTCTCTTCCAACTCTGAGGATCTGTTATCTGAATGGGACGCCACCCATTTCCTGCCTGCAACACGGTCCTTTCAGCCGTCCCAGGAAGGTTCCTCACCCATTTGCCCTCTGATGCAGGTGATGAACCCCCAGGTGGTCTCCATGACTCTCAGAGGGCTAATGACCAGGGGACTGCAAGGAATATACTGTATTTTTCGGCGTATAAGATGGTGTGAAGTATAAGACGCACCTAGCTTTTGGGGAGAAAACCAAGGAAAAAAATCGGCCACCGGCCTCCTTGCAGCAACCAGCCGGGTCAGCTTCAGCACAGCCTGATTAGCACAAGCAGCTGATTGTCGGTTGGATCGGCCCCGACAATCAGCTGTTTCGGGCTGCAGGAATTGCCATCGCCTGTTGCTGCCTCCGTGCGTCTGATTTTCAGCCTGTTCTGAGTGGCAGGGATTGGAAATGGGGCGCACGAAGGTGGCAATAGGCGACGGCAATCCCTGCAGCCCGAAACAGCTGATTGTCGGGGGGCCGATCCAACCGACAATAAGCTGCTTGTGCTAATCAGGCTGTGCTGAAGCTGACCCGGCTGGTTGCTGCAAGGAGGCCGGTGGCTGGGAAGCAGCGGCTGAAGGGTGGGGGCCGGCAGGTGGGCGGGGCTTCGGCAACATTCACTGTATTAGACACACAGACATTTCCACCCACTTTGGGGAGTGGAAAAAGTCCATCTTATTCTCAAAAAATATGGTAATTCCTTCCCTCTCCACCTGAGGAAGCTTCTTGGATGAGAAGCAAAACGTTTTAAAGGAAAAAGAAAGTCCAGCTGCCTTTTGGAAAAAGCACCTGTGAAGAGTCTCCATAGACATCAAAGAGAGTGAGTGTTCCTTCCAAAGGGTGGAAGGTCCGAAAGGATCTGAGAAGCTTCACACAACAGCATCCTCCAGATGTGACCCTCACAGGGCAAGGAGAGAGAGAGTGCGGGCGAGAGGGAGGGCCATTGCCACACTCTTGTTCCTCACCCCAGGACCTGCTGCCCCTCATGGCCCCAGTCTGTAAGATGGGTTTGGTCCCCGACTGGCTTCGGGCTCTGTTGGGCACCGTCAGGGTCCGACCTCTGTAGCTGGCCTGCCCCGCAGATAACGTCCCCATCGTGCGGTGCAGCCCCGGAGCTCTCTCAACTTCCTGTGCTGCTTTCTGTGCTTCTTGTCCCCACCTCGGCCTGGCCTTCTGAAGAAGACATGGCAGCCTAGACTCCACTGGGAGTGGCCAGACTGACCTGGAATCCACATCACATTCCAGCCAAGTGACCAGCCGCCAGCTGTCCCTAGAAAGCCGGCACTCCTTAGAGTTGTCGGATAGGTGGGTGGTGCTGCCGCAGCCGCAGCTTCTGTGTCGTGTGTCTTGTGGCATGGTGGCTCTGCTTGGCAGGGCGTAATGGTGGCGGGTCCTGGGTGGTCCCTGCTGCTGCATGGCTTCGTTGTTCAAAGGACAGGCTGCTGGTGGGAGAGTGCTGGCCCTGCAGGGTCCTGCCTGGGGGGCGGTCCAGTGGGTGATTGCTGGGGGGGGCGGGGGGGCTACGACAACTCACCACTGGGCGACTCAGGCGCAGGGCAAGAGCTGCACTAAACTTGAAGAAATGGTGGGACAGAATCATGAAAGAAAGGATCCTGTGAAGGAGGGACAAAGCGGAATGCAAATGACGAACATTAAAATAAGTTTTAACAATCTTAAATATTTAAATGTTGAATTGTCCTGCAGCGAGTTGGCCGTGGAGAGTTGTCCCGTTTCTGATCCAAATGGCCCTGAGCGACCCCTCAATTCCCGCGACGGGCCCTCCATCGATTCTCCCTTTGGGCTGCTGCTCGTGAGGAGGGGCTTGAGAGAATGTTGTGCAGGGATGGTTTGCTCCTCTTAGGCTTCCTGCAGTAAATCCGTGTGCTTTACTATGGAAGTACTGTATATTAGTGGATTATAGGTAGGTCCTGATGGGTGATCGTCCAGAGGCCTTGGCAACTGGGCTAAATTTTGCTGTTGGCCTGAGAGGCTTCGCTGCTCCTCCCAGCAGCTTCGCCCGTCAAAGCAAGCCAGTCTCTGCACAGGGAGCGGTTGGAAAGTGCCTTCAACTCCTGCTGAGATCTGTGGCAGCTTCTTTTTGAGAGGCCCTTCAATGCGCCCCTGCATGTCATCAATACTTCTGAGCAACAATGCATCACTGCAGTTCCTATGTCAAATGGCTCTGCGGGCCTCCGGGAGCTATGGCTGCAGTGGGGCCTGCTCATTACGGTGGTAATTCTTGGGTGCTAAAAGCAGGGCAGCCCCGTGACCAGCCTGGTTTTGCTACCTGTTTTGCAGCAGACATTAAGTGAGGACTGCTGCTTTTAAGTGAACCAGTTCTCTGCCAGGGGGCCGATTTTGCCGAAAGCCAGAAGTAACTGATCCGTCTTGGCAAAAGTGTCGTCATTGTGTTCCTGTGTGTACAGGAGGCTGCACGTATCTGCGAATGCGGCCTGGTGCCACGTGGCCAAAGTGTGTGCGGGGGGGGGGAGACGACCGTCGGATCTTTGAATCCAGTTCGTAAGCAGCCCCCAGGTGGGAACCTCCGACAACCACTAAGTGACTCGTCCTAAACCAGGGACATGCCTTCCATCAGTCACTCGGCTGAGTCCTGAGCCCCCCAGCCCCCCCACCCTGGCTGGGAGTGGAGGAGCCCCCTCAAGGGAAGGAGCCTGCTGAGGTAGGCAGGGGGCTGTTTTCATCCTGCCAGCCCCAGATGAAAAGGGTTGGGGGATCCTCCAGGAGAACTGCCCTGCTGGGTCTGGAGACCCTCCTGCCCCCATTTATGGGGGCTTCCCATCGTTTCCCCAAAGGATCCTGCTCCTCCCTCCCTCCCTTGTGCGGAACTGAGAAACGATCGTAATAGAACGGGTGCTTTCTAATCCTTAATCAAGGTTAGAATTAAAAGTACATCTTTTAATTATTTCATACTGGTTTATTTTTATTCATAAAGTCCACATATTTATTCTTTGTGAAATTCTTTTATAAAAGTTATGTTAAAGTTATTTTTCCATCTTTCTTGCCTTTTCCTCCCCCCCCTTTTTTTTCTCCCCCTTTTTCCGTTACCAGTCAAGGATCTTTAATTAGCCGTGGGAAAGTCAGGATTATTCCTTTTGACCACGGTCTTGACCGAGAGGTGTCTATGGAGGACTATGATGAACTAGGCAAACAGCTAATAGAAGATTTTTTAGAAAAAAGGGCTAGGAATTGGCAGGAGGTAAGGAGGCCTCGGTTCGCCAAACAGGGCAGTGGTGGCCATCTGAAAAATTCCAGGGCCTCACCCAAAATTTGTGTGGAATTAGCACGCCCCGACGCTCTGTCGTATCCAGCAGAATACGATACTATAGACAGGAGAAGGAGAAAGAGGCGGAGAGACAATGCAGAGTGGAGTGGAGAAGGTCCACTTGAGTGGAGAAGGCCTCAAATCAATGGGAGGCCGAGAATCCCCCACGAAATTGTTATTTCTGGAAGCAGCAGAAAAACAAGAACCGAACGTAACTCCAGTTACGAAGACGCTGATCTGTATAGCCACCACCTCCGGCCTCGGGATGTTGGGGCTCAGCAGCCCAGATGTTGGGATTTGCTTCCATACAGAGAGACCCCCCTGGTCCAAAGCGCCAGGTTCTCTGACAGCCCAGAGAGAAACTGCGACCCTCAGCCAGCCCATTTTGGAGGTGAAGACTGGCTGCACCCAGAAGAGGCAGCCAGTTGTTTCCAGCTGGCTGCAGCCCTTGAACTGGAAGGCAGAAGCTGGCCTGAGGATCTTGGGGCTTCTCCTGCTTCCCATGAGGAAGGGAAGGGGGAAATGGCCCACGGCTGGTATGAGCCCAGGCGTGGCTCTCTCCAGGAACACGTGGCCTTCTTGCCTGCACAAGCACCGCCGGAGGGAGACCTCAGTACGGTGGACGAGCTTCAGTGCTTGGTGGAGACGGTGTCCGAATACCTGGCCGAAAAGGAGGAAGAGATTAGCAGCTGGGAAGCCCTTCCACAGCAGGAAAGCAGGAATCGCGGCCTCCCCGTCCAGGAGGCGGAGGAGGTGGCCCAGGCCAAGCAGGCCAAGGCAGCCCCTGCTGTGGAGGAGGAGAAGGAGACGAGCGACAGCCGAGCAGAGGCCTTCTCGGACGTTCTGGGGATGAAAAACACAGCCCAGTCCTTCTTCAGCTTCCTCACGGAGAAAGTGAGCTCTGGAAAGACGCTGCTCACGTCCTCCATGGAGAAGTTCGTGTCTTCAGCAGGTGACGCAGCAGAGGTCCCCATGAGGGACTCTTCCAACCAGCCTCATCTGGACATGGAAGTGGAAAGCAGGCCTGATGTCGGCTTGCCTGAAGAAGGGCTGGCTTCCCTCCCCGAGCAGAGCTGGGCGAAAGGCGCTGGGGCTGCCAATGTGAGTCTCCCAGAAGCCTCTGACAGGGATGACCAGGCCTGTCCGGCCCCTCCAGCCCTTGACCCTCCTGCAGATGACACCGAGGGCCCGTCTGCCTTTCAGAAGACAAGTGCAGCTGTGAGCTCTCTCTTGGGCGTGTTCAGTTCTTTAAAAACCACATTGACGGAGAAGAAGGAGCCAATGAAAGAGACCATGAAAGAGGGAGCGGCCGTAGCAGCTGGACCCTCGCCCGTAAGTGGAGCTGAGGCCAGAGAGAAGCCTGGCAAAGGCGACACAGAACCCAGAAGCTCCCCCCTGGAAACAAGGAAGGGAGAGCCAGCAGCTGATCCCACTGGGGGTCCAGCACCCTCCTCCTCCTCCAGCTCCTGTGCTGGCGTCAGCCTGAAAGCGGGTTTTGCTGGTGTGGTTGTTCCCGGGAGGCCAGCAGAGTCTCCCAAAGTCCCCTGTCCCTCAGATGGGGAAACCCCTCCGGAGCCTTTGGCCCTTCGGCCTCCTGAGGACAAACCGGGAGAGGAGCCAAAGGAGGGCAGCCCCCAACCTTCAGAACAAGGAGAATCTCCCGCTGGTTTTTTTAGTCCTCTTAAAAAATGCTTCAGCCTGCTGCCACTTTCTGCCCCCGCTGACCCTCCGGCCAGAGCGACGTCCTTGGGCCTGGGGAAGCAGTGCAAGTCCGAAGACGATGTCAGGAAAGCCAGTTCCGCCAGCAGCAAAGCCCCCTCCTTCCCATTCCCTGAGAAGCTGCAGGTTTCCTTCCTGGGCAGCTTCAGCTTCTCAAACAAACCGCAGGAAAATGAGGGGAAACAAGGATTCTTCTCTTCGTTCCTGAAAGCTGCTCCAGCTGAAAACCCCGAGGCTCCCAAAGAGGGACCTTGGGGGAGCAATCCAGAGGGTCCCCAGGCTTCCCCCTCAAAGTCTCGGCCAGAGCACCAAGAGGAGCTGAAGGGGAAACCGGGAGCCGGCCCTCAGGAGGAGGAGGAGGAGGCTGCAGGCCCTTCGGAGAGGGTGGAGCATGGCCGGCGTGGCCACAGGGGCCGAAATGGTGTCACAGGCAGAGGAGCCGCAGCAGCCGCAGCAGCCACGGCCCCCTCGCAAGGTGGATCCACCCTGAACCCGGCAGGGGGAAACTCGGAGGCGGATAGTGGAGTCGGAAGGGGCCGGACTCTGCCTGATGCCCAGGAAGGTTTCTTTCCCGGACTTTTCCGCTCTCCTCTGCCCGTCAGTTTATCCTCCAAGGAAGGAACAGAGGCTCAAGACAGCACAGCCGGCCCGAAGGACCGTTCACCTGGTTTGCTCTCTGGATTGTTTCCATTCAGTTCAGGGGAAAACCCACCTCCGGGGAAGGTGGAGAAGCCGCACCTGAGCTTTCTGAGTGGTTTGGGGCAGATCTTTGAAAAGAATGCGGAGGAGACTAATTCCAAAGTGGGGGGTTCTCAAGCGGTGCCCCAAACTCAAGAAGGCGCCAAGGACCAAGAGGGCGCAGGCAGCTTCCTCAGGAACCTCTTGCACCAGGCGAAAGAGAAGGTGGAAGAGAGAGTGGCCCAAGCGGCCCAGGTGGAGGCCGGGCTGCCTGGCACAGGCAAGGAATCCATTGCCCTCCAGGCAGCATCCGTCCCTCTGAGCAGCCCCCAGAAGAAGAGACACTTATCAACAAAACCAGCCCTTTCCAGGAACAACACAGAGCCTCGTGTTCCTCCAGGGCTTCCCCATGAAAACCTGGGGGGGCTTCTCAGATCTTCCTCATGGAATGCCCACTTGCTCAACTGGCCAGGAGAACCTTCTGCTTTTGAGGAAACCAGGAGTGGGTCCCCCTCAGAGAGGGACTACAACCCCAGGGGTGACCCAGCAAAGACGGTCCAGGCGTCCCTGCCGCTTTATTACGTTTTAAACCGGAATCCCGTCCCCTGGGGTGAGGTCCTGACCTGGTCGGAATCTAGCAATGCAGGAATGAATTTGTGTAAAAGGGATGGGAGTGCCAGGCCAGGGGACTGGAGACCGAGTGAGAAGTTTGATCCAGCAGCGATCGGTTTCACTGTCGTGTCGCTTGGACCACCCGATTTTTGCCTGGGGGAAAATGAAACGTGGGCAGCTCCTTATTGGAATGGAAGTCTGTCTCCACACAAGTTCAATTGCATTTTGGAAGACAGGCCGATAGATTTAAGCCGTTCATCTGCTTATGGCACAAATATGTGGACCCTAATTGATCAGGAGGCCCTGAACATGGAAGACCCTTGGCTGCTGGGCCACTGCCTGGAGTCCCTGGACTGGCTGGTGCCTCTGCTGCAGGGAGTGTGGTGGCCGTCGGAAGACGGTGATTATGGTTACTACATATACACTGATGGTCAGTATGTTTACTCCCTACTCACTGATTCTACCGGGCAGTATGTCTACATCTGCACCTCCGATATTTACCCTCATCCAGACAGGTGGGAGGACAGTGACCTGGAGGGCTCTTGGCAAAGGGTTGTGTCGGAAGGAGACCTGGTTTCCGTTTGCGGCTTCAAAGTGCCCCTGGAAGATGAATTATTCTGGTTGGACGAAGAGGAAGAGTGGGAGAGTTATTTTGTAAACGAGCCTCTTGATTTGTCTGTAGCTTTTCAAAGAAGGGACAAGTTTATGAACGTAGAAACTTTCTCCCAAGTGTTCGAGGAATCAGCTTACCACCAGAAAGAGAAGCCTTTAGACTTCTCAGGGTACGGGATTCTGCAACGCAATAAAGGGGCCTTTAGGCCTGAGGAGAAGAGGGAAGGGTCTGCAGAAGAGGCGCCCTTTGACCTCCGGGCACATTTCAGGATGGCCTCTGGCGGGGGGCTAAAGGAGGAATTCCAAGCCAAGTCGCTGGATGTGGCTCCTAGGACGAGCATTTCTGAAAGCCAGCAAGCCAAACCTTCTGGCCTTCAAATCTTCAAAGCTGCCCCCAAGTCTGACCTCCCACCTGTGTCCCTTGCGGAAGCAGAGACAGCCGAAGAAGATGAGAAGGGCCCAAGCAACAAGGTCTTCTCCTCTTGGCTTTCTGCCTTGGGTGGGCTGATGGGCCAGGGCTCAGGGAAGGATGTCGAGATGCTGGAGGATGCGGCAGAGAAGGACCAGGGCCCATGTTTGAGGTTTCCTGCCACACCTGGAACACCAGTCAGGAAGAAGGGAGAAGCTCAGCCAGGGCCCCTGCCTGTTTCCACTGCCCAAGAAGAGGCTGCGGTCGCCCTGCCTCCCACCCAGAACAGGGCTCCCCTGTGCAGATCCTCACCCACCTCCAGCCGGGGTCTCACTTCCGACACAATTGCCCAGCCAGACATCAATGCCAAGGCAGCTGCAGGGTCCCTGGGAGAGCCTGAAAACACGTGGCCAGCCCTGAGCCAAATAGCTGCTAAGGCCAAGGAGACCCTTTCTAAGAGTGACCTCAAAACAGGGGGCCCCAGAGAAGGCCCCCTGGCCCCTGCAGAACCAGGACTCCTCAGTCTCTTGAAGATGCAGGGAAGCAAGTCTCCATCGCAACCTTGGCCAACCTCTCAGCCCCATCAGGTAAAAAGCGGGACCCAGGGCCAGGCAGAGCCCCCGGGGGCCCCGTCCTTCTTCGGCTCCATCAGAGGCTTTTTCACCAAGGAGCCAGCCCCCTCCCCATCTGACAGCCCCGTCCCAGCCCTGAGCAACGGGCAAGTAGCCCAGGCACTGGCTCAGGAACCCAGTATGGGTCCTGCATCTGAGGTGGGTATCTCTTCAGAGCCACCTGGGGCAGGTGGGGCCAAGGAGGGCCTCTTCCCTAAGGAGCAGCCCCCCAAAAAGGCCAGAGAGAAATTGGCCAGGGTCAAGGAAGTGCCTCCTGCAGAGGCTGAGCAGGCAGCCAACTCACTCACAAGCCCTGCAATGGGGCGGCATAGCCCACCCCCAGAAGAGGGAGGCCTGCTCAGGAGCCTCTCTGGGTTGCTGGGGGACTCGGCAGCAAGGAAGTCCCGTTCCTTGAGCTCCAGCTGGTTCTCCGTGATGGACAAAGGGCAGCCGGGAGCCTCGCCTGATAAGGTCCAGCCAGAGGCAGCCAGGCAGCCCCCTGAGGAACCTGGGCCCAGACTCCCCTTTGGCTTGTCCCAAGCTGCCCCTCCAAAGCCTCAGCAGACAGCCGGCAGCTGGGCTATTTCCTCCCTTTTCCCTGCCTCCAAGAAAGCCGCTGCCCCGGCCCCGGCCCAAGCGCCTGTGCCCTCCCAGACTGCCAGAGGTCCGGAGCCAGAAGGCTTGTTCAAGATGCCCTTCGCTGCCAAGAAAGGGCTTCCAGACAGCTCCAGCTCCAGCTTCTTCCATTGGGCCACCTTCTGCCCTGAAGAGCCACCGCCTGCTCCTGACAGAGGTCCCCTCGCCAAGCCACCTCCATGGCAAGGGAAGGAGGAACCGCTCCCGGGGCAATCGGCTTCTGCTGATGCTGGCATTGGGCCGGCCAGGAAACCAGTTGTGGAGGAGAAGGGCCCCATCTCCGGGGTTAGAGACGCTGTGCTGGGCACCCAGGAAGCTTACGGCTTGCAGAACGGGGTGAGGGAAGCCAGCCCCCCAGTGGCCGAGAAGTCCAGGGAATGTGCCTCGGGAGGACCACTTACGGCCAGCCCCTCTCTCTGGAATGCAAAGCAAGAAGACCAGCCTGACCCTGCCTGCGAAGGTCCTGGAGTCCCAGAGGATGGGACTTGCTCCTCTCCAGAAATCCCAGAGGTTCCAGAATGGTTGCCCCAGAGCCCGACTGAGCGGGAGGAGACGGAGGGCTGTTTGTCTGAGAAGGAAGCTGCCCCCCTTCCAGACGGGAACGAAGCTTTGGAAAACACCGAACCCCCCGGGTCGTCTTTGGATCAGAGGAGAGCTGCTGTCCAAGGCTCGGGCCAGGGGGTGGTTCCGGAGCCCCCGCAAGGACTCGGCCCTCCTTCCCCGGCTGGAGCCCAGCAGGCTCAGGGCCAGGAGCCTCTCCCCAAGGTCCCACTGAGGGGGGAGCTGGACAGGCTGAAGGCGCCTGAAGAAGCTACCAGCAACAAGTCTGTTCTAGATTCCTCCGTGGAGACATTTTCAAGCTTCTTCACCAAAATGAAACCCACGAAAACATTCTCTGACTTTCTGGGCAGCCCACGGCAGGCTCCAGGCAACCCCAGCCTGCAGAAGAAGAGTGCCTCCTTTTTTGGCAGCGCATTTCAGCCAGGTGGACCTCCCTCCTTGTTCACAGGCAGCCTCTTTGGCTTCTCCAAAGGAGCAGCGGAACAGCCTCCTTCAAAAGCTTCCACGCCCTCAAAGCCTCCCCACGTGGACTCGGAGGCGAAAGGAGCCACGGGCTCAGTTCCAGGGAAAGAGCCTCTCTCCTCCACCCAAGAAAGCAAGGGGGCAGGGAGAGGCCAGGGCTCAGAAGCAGGACGCTCAGGGCAACAGCCAAGTGTGGGACCGGAGACCGAGGCCAGAAGCGTCTTGAGGGAGGATGGGCTGTTGAGCCCGGCAGGAGAAGCTCTCCGTGTGGATCTGGAAAGGGAAGCCAGCCGAAAGCCGGACGTTTGCCAAGAGCCGAATGCTCTGGACTCCTTGACCTCAGAGAAGAGCCAGGGCCCCAAAGGGGGGCAGGTGGACCTCCTAACTTCGGATGAAATGAGGGAGGCCGATACGTGCGCCCAAGTTTCCAGCAAGGTAGCAGCAGCAGAATCTGTTGCAATGCTGGAGGAGGCCAAAGCAGCGACATTGGAAGAAGAGGAGGCTGTCCCTGCTACACAGAAGCAACTGGATCTGGAATCCCAAACTGGCTCTCCTCTTGGCCAGGAGGGCTGGGGAAACACGCCTGGGCGGGAAGCTGAGGCGGAGGACAACATGAGCCAGCCGGGCGTGGATGAATCCGCAGCCGTAAAGGCGCAATCCAACATCTGTCCACCAAACGGAGGTGAGAGCCTAGCAGTGGCAGCTGAAACGGTTGGGAAGGAGGACAGTGTCCGTGATGTGAAGCCTCTCCCAGTTGAGCAGGAGGAGGTTCCAGCCCCCAGTGAGAAGCCTCTGGACGTTGAGGCCTTGGGGGGCCCCCCAGATAAAGAGCCTGCCGCAGAGGCCAACAGCGCCACATCTGTATTTGAGATGTTAAGCAGGCCCCCTTGGGCCAAGTTTGGCTTTGGGTCTTCCAGCAGCAGCATCAAACCGATGGGCCCCTTCTTCTCACCTGCAGCTGACAAGACCCCCAGGGCTGAGCCAGGTCTCCGGCCCGGCTTGGGCGGCGTTTCTTCCACTCCATTTGGTGGAGGAAGCGACGAGAAGGGGGAGAAAACCGGGAGCCTCCAAGAGACGGTGTTCGGCAGGAAGCTGGACTTCTCCCTCCCTTGGCAGAAAAGCCCGAAAGAAAAGGAGGCGAAAAAGGAACCTTCCTCCAAGCAGGGAGCCCTCTGCGATGGCTCCTCCGGTCTGGAGCCCTCGGGCAGCCCTGAGCAGGCATTGATGGGGGCAGGCCGGCTGGGGGGTCCAGTCCCCGAGTCCAGCCCCCCACCCGTGCAGACGGACAGCTCAGGCAAGACGTTCTTGGGGGCCAGAACTCTTCCTGCTGCAGCCGAGCCTGGCCCAGGGCAGGAAGAGGGCCTGAGGGCCGTTCCTGGGGGCCCTCCTGCCCCGACCCTGGAAGAAGAAGAAGAAGAAGATGGGGACACGGCCTCCAGTCCTGGTCAAGCAGAGCAAAAGGACAGCGTCACTTGCCCAGAGGAGGAGCCCCATGTTGCTGGGCCTCAGTTGGTGGAGGAGAGCAGCCCACGACCGCCCCTCAAGCACAGGCCAGTAGCAAAGGCAGCCCATAAATGGAGGCGGATGGTCCATTTATGGGGCAAGAGCCCCGGTCAGAGGCCTCTGGCCCCTCCCTCTGGCCTCTTGTGGGTGGCTGAGGGGGTGACCTTGAGCCCTCCCTCCCTCCCTCCCTCCCTTTCCTTCGTGTGTCCGTCTTTGAACGTGGATTTTGTAAGTCTTTGCAGACCTGGGGGGGGGAGGGGTTCTGAGAACAGCCCACGGCTCCCACTCGCCAGGGGAGGCCCAATGCAAACTCTCCCGTGGGAGACGGCTCTGCTCTTCTGCCAAGGGCTGAAGGGGGGGAGGCGAAATGGGTTGAGGGGTGCGGAGGCTGTTCTTGGGATCCCCACCTGCCACCCCACCTGCTTTTCCTCATGGCTGCCCAGTTGTGTCCAGTTGGGAGCGGCCACCAGGGCTGAGCAGTGGCTGTGAGGGGCCGAGGGGGCATCCTGGGGGTCTCTGCTCTTCCCAGAGGGGTTTGGGGGTGGGCGCTGATCGTTTCTGGGCTGCTGGCTGTGCTGCTGGTCTGGGCGTCCGGTTTCTGGCCTCAAGTGGCTCTCGGCCTCCCGGGGCTGTGTGGACGAATCCGAGGGGCCTCCCCAGGCCAGCTCCTGCTCAGCCCCCTCGTCCGCTCTCTTCCCCTTCTCCACTTCCCTCCGCCTGGCTGGCTGTAGCCGAGCCTTTGCCAACCTGGAAAGAATCCAGATTTGTCGACCTTCTGACTAGCCGACCCCAAACACCATGGTGCACAGCCCGCCCCCTCCCCCATTGTCCATGGGACTGGCAATTGCTTCTTCCAGCTGGGGGTGAAGGGCTGCTCAGGCCCCCCCTGGGCCAAGCTGGTCTGCAGGGGGGGAGCAGAAAGACTGCGGGGGGGGGGATCTCCTCCAGCTGAGTCAGCAATTCAGCCTGGGGGGAGGGACCTGGGCTCTGAGGGGGGAGACGGGAGACCCCCATTATTTCTGGGGTCAGAGGACGCCTCTGGGGGGGAAGAAGCTCAAAGCCTGGATGCTCGGCTGAGGTCTGGGAATTGGGGAGCCCTGCAGACTCCCCACCGGGTGGGGGTGGAAGAGGGAGCTTCCCCTCCAGCAAGTCCCTGATCCCCTCCCTCTTTTTGGCGGGGGTAGCTAGCCCTGCCTACCACCCCCCTGGCTGCTTCTCCATTCCTTCCCCCCCCC
>BHEV01090884.1:31538-54761 GCA_004319985.1 Emydocephalus ijimae
CCCCCCCCCCCAACAGTCCTGCCGGCAGTAGCAGGTTCGGCTCCTCCTGCAACCTCAGTCCGGGCAGCTCCCAGCTGAGCGAGCCGGAGCAGGGCAGCCCCACCGGCTCAGAGCACGAGGAGGAGGAGGAGGAACTCCCGGAAGCCGTGGCCCCGACCCTGCCGGACGTCCAGGAGCCCCCGAGCCAGCCGGGGGCCGAGACCGAGGATGGAGAAGAAGAGAAGGCCAAGGGAGGACAGGACACGCCCAAAGCTGCTCCGGATCCCCCAGGCAGGTAGGAAACCCCGCCTCCTTGCCCCATGGGATTGGCCTGCCCCCCTTGCTCCAGGGGAAGGGGCGGCTGTGGACCCCGCGGGCCAAGGGATTTGGGGCCTTCCCTGCCCCCTTGGGACCCTTGAGCCGCTTGGCTTTGCTGGTTGGCTTGGGCGGGGGGCTGCTCAGCCCTGGAAGCAGCTGAGGGGTTGATGTCATCCCCCTGCCCCCTCCCGGTCTCCTCAATTCTAGTTTTTATGCCGCATAGCACGATTAATTTTAGTCATTTGCATATTTATCTTTTTCCCATTCGAAAGGCACCCGAAGTCGCCTTCTGTTGGGGGAGGGAGAGGCAGCTTGCAAGTCCTTTGGGCTTCCCTTCCCCCTCCCTCCAGTTAAAAGGGCAGCTGTGGGCGTCCGGGCAGAGTCCCAGGTGACCCCTGACTGCCCACCTGGCCTGGCCACCTTCCTGGGGATTGTCCCCTTCCCTGGCAGCCCTTCAAAGGCCCTGCTTCCTGCAGAGAAAGACCCAGAAAGCCACCTTCCTCCTCTTCACTTGGCCCACTGCGCCAGCCCCCCCTCCTGCCCCCTCGCTCCCCTAAAGTATTAGCCCCCCACCTCGTATCCAACAGCTCTGGGTGGTTCCAACAGAAAGACATCTTGGAAAAACCATTTAAATCATCCATTTTAAAATAACACGCAAGACAGGGAAAGGAGGGAGGTGGAGGTGGGATTAGATTTTAATTAGCCAACCCCCTCCTGTGGGAAACGCCCCCAAAGGTACCCCAAAGCCCCCTGGCAGAGCTGGGCCTTCAGTCCGGAGGGCAGGAGCCCCTCTCTCCTCGGGAGCCAGGTGTTCCAGAGGGCGGGAGCCGGGGCAGAGGAGACGGCTCTCAAACACAATGGATGTCCCATTCGAATTCTGATTGAGGGAGCGGTGGGCGCCTGGCTCTTTGGCTCAAGAGGGAAAGCCAAGGGCATCCTGCCGGGAAGGGATTCTGCCTTTTGCCCTCCGCCCACCGTGAAACAGAGACGTTGGCTGCCCAGTGGAGCCTCCGGCTGGTCTCGGGGCTCCCCAGGTGAAAAACCGACCATGGAGCGGAGCCTGGGAAGGGGTGGCATCTTCGTCCCATTGACCAATCATTGCAATCCATATTGTTCTGCAGTTTCTGCTGTGCCCGCGGTGTAAACATGCAGCCGTGGAAGTGCAAATCCTTCTAATTCCAGTTTTCTCAGTTTAAAAAAGCAACTCAGTTTCATGTTTGCTCTTTTTCATTCTTTTTGTGTTCTTTGTTCCTTGCCAGCCTCCTGGATGAAAAGGAATCGCCGCTTTTTGCCCCGGCGAGAGCCCGTTGGATCCGAGCTATCACCAAGGTCCGGCTCCAGTTCCAGGAGGTAAAGCCAATTTCCCCCCCCCTCCCTCCGTTTCTTTGCATGAAGAGTCTTGGGGGGGGGGGTTTCTTTGAAGGCTTTTTCGGTGGTCCAAGAAGCCACTCCAAGGCTTGAGAAGCTGGCCGAGACCAAAGGCCTTTCCTCAGCCCAGGGATGCCCCGCCTGTGTGAAATCCAGTCGCTCCTGAAGGATTGAAACCTGCTTTTCAGGTGGTGGGATCTGTGTTTCAGGTGCCCCAGTGGGTCCCAGATATGCAGACAGAACCTGCATGCTTTGGGGCACCAAATCAAAAGAAGAATCGGTTTTCTGTATGCCAGAGGCGTCCGTCACTTCAAGGCTTCTGGACTCCAACTCCCAGAATTCCCCAGCCAGCGAATGCTGGGAGTTGGAGTCCAGAAGCCTTAAAGTGGCCACCTTTTGACACACCCTGGGTGTAGGGACCCATCTGGGGGATTCCTGACATGTTTGCTGTGGACTGTGGCCAGGTTTCCTCACGTGCTTCTGTGGCTTCTGTGGCACACGGATCAAGAATGGGGGTCTGTTGTTCGAAGCCCCCAACGTACTTTGTCCCCCCCCTTTGGAGCTGCACCGATCCTCTTCCGGGGTTGGGCAGTGGAAGAAGTCTTTTGTAAAATTGCGTGTCACAAACAGCTTTCACAGCAAGAGTTTTTGTGAGTTTTCTCGGTGCTGACTTGGGAAAAATGTCTGGTTTAAATAAGACCCCAGAATCCGTGTGCTGTGTGAATGCCTCTGCTAGGCCTTTAGTTGACTCGGGTGCCAGATAATAGTGTAGGTAGCGCTGGTTGTGTGAGTCCACCAGGACTAGCCATGTGGAAGAGGCCAGACCCTGCAGTGATGGACAGGCATGTGGGGGAATCCCCTCCAGGCCTCTGCCCTGGGGCCGCAAATGGCTGCACCCAAATAGGAGGCTCACACAAGACTTGTGAGAAAGACGGTGCGGTGCATTGGGCAAGGTGTGCTGCCCAGGCTCACACAGTGGGCTAAGCCTAAACCATGGTTCTCAGTTGACAGGGACGTGACCCATGGACTGTGGGGCAGGTGCTGCTGGCAGGGAGGAAGCCCTGTGGGGGATCCGGCGTTGGCCTCCCCATCCGTAACATTCTCTGCTTTCTTGGAAACCTCTTGCCTCTCAACTCAAAAGCCTCTGAGGGGCTTGGAGGGGTCCTGGGGCAGGGGGCTTGTCCCAGGTCTGGCAGGGTTGTGGGCAGACTCCAGGTCTCCTCTGATCAAGGCTCTGAGACCTGGGAAGCTGTTAAAACCTGGCTTTCCCCACAGGCATTAAGGCCAGAAGTGGCTCAGTTTGTTGGGCCGAACCCTACAGGATTGCAGGTGTTGGTTGCATATCAGTTTGCACATCTGATCACTGCCCAGAGTTATGCACTTAAGAGGACGGCATAAATAAATAAAAATAGGAAAACAATTTGGGGGAGGTTATGCCCCAGCTGGGCTTTGGGTGCCCAGAAAGGAGCGAGTTCAGATTGGCGAGGTTCCGTTGTGCCCTAAAGGATGGAGCTCTTGGGCGTTTCTTGGCCGGAGCCGGCATTCAGACCCCCAGCAGAGGGGCCACTTTGCAAGGGAGACGTGCCCAGCCTGCCCCCAGGAGGGGAGGAGGGAGCAATTGGGCTGCCCAGGACGAAGAGAAAACGGGAGGAGCCAAGGATGGAGGAGTGAAGAGAGAGAGTGAGCCGTGAGGAGGATTCCTCCAGGAGAAGAGTCTGAAATCGAAACACGGCCGTCCTCCCCCTGGGGGGACCATCCATCCCACCACAGCTGGCCGGAGAGAAGAGCCCCCTCCCCCCCCCCAGACCTGCCCCACTTTCAAAGCTGCCTCCTGCAGCCCATCCAGGAACTTGTGGACGGAGAAGAGGTTGCAAGGACACAAAAGAGCCGCTGTCCCGCCAGGCAGCAAGGGGGCCCCTCTCCCCTTTGAAGGGCTTGCCACGCCACCCACCCCCTGCCTCCCACTTCCCCAAGGCTTCGGCCTGGCGATGGAGCTGATGGGAGGAGAGGTTAGCAGGCAGCCCCCCCCCCCCCCCCCCCCCCCCCCCCCCCCCCCCCCCCCCNTCCGCTCGCCTGAAGGCAGCCCAGGCTGAGAGACTCCCTCCCTCCTGGCCGTTCTGCTCTGCGTTGCTTTCCCCAGGACCCTCCCCTTCTCTTTCAGCCGCTCTCGGCCGCCGCTCTGCCAGGGAGCCCCGTATGGCTTCTGGCCCAGTGGGCTGAATGAGCCGCCTCTGCCAGGCACAGGCGGGGGAGGGCCGGGGGCAGTTTGTCTTTGCCCCTCTGCAAGCTTTTCCATCCTCGGGCATTGGGGGCCCTTCGCACTGTGCCATGTGGCACTGCCAACACCCACCTCCCTCCTCCCATTCAGGGAAGATGGGTCTTGGGTCAGGAGGGGAGAGGCCCACCCGTCCTGGTGCCAAGGCCCCTAAGCCGCCTTCCCAGAAGGTGGATTTCCTGGCGGGGAAAGCAGTGCTGGTGGGGAGCCCCGAGGAACCCCTTCCCCCCCCCGGGGCAGAGTCCCCCAGGGTGGGGGGTGGGGGAGGGGTCAAGGTGTGCCCGGCTGTGGCTTTCTTGCCACTCCTCTAGTTGTGCTCCGGAGCTCTCCAGGTGGCTGCCCGATGCGATCCAGAGGACATCCAGAGCCCCTCCCAGGACTTCCGATCGGGTGGAAGAGCCCAGGGCCGCAGGAGAAGCCCAGCTGGGGCAGCCTCCTTCCATGCCGCGATGGGGAGGGGGCTCCGGGGCACACAGGCCAGTGGGCTGAGCCCGGCTGGTGGGGGGGGGCAGGAGGCAGAGTCGACCTCAAAGAGACTCAAATCCCAGCCGGACGAACATGGGCTGGAGAGCAGAGCTCCCCCACCCCCAATTATGCAATAGGAGCCGGCCCCGGCCCCCTCCCCAGAGCGTGGAGCGTCCGGCCAGAGGGGGCGCTGCTCCGCCAGCTCTCGCCGCCTCCTGCTCTGCCAGCCCACCATCCCCCTCCTTTCCGGAGAGGCTGCCGTGGCTCCACTCGGCGGCTCTTGCCTTGCATCAGCTAAGAAGACGGAGGGATTCATTTGTTCCTGGGCGGGGGGGGGGGGCAGGCGGGGGGGGGGGAGCTGCTTTGGGCAGCGGCGGTCGCCTCCTCCTCCTCCTCCTGAAGTCCAGCAGGGAGAGAGCATGAAGTTAAGAGCTGCTCGGGAGCCTCCTGGGTGTCGGGCGGGTGGCTGAGTCCCTCCCTTTGAAGGACCCTGGAGCGACACAGAGAGGTAGGGGAGCTTCGACGGGCTGGAGGGGGCAGTTGTGCCCTCCCAGAGATGTGGCCATTGTGTGGGGCTGGGAGCACGAAGGAGCCCCGCACCTAACGGGTCCGGTTGTGCATCGTCTGGCGCCTGGATTCCCTCAGGGGTTCCGTGCACCATCCGGGAAGGTGAGTCCAGGCGGGGAGGGGTGCGGACCTCCAGCAGGTCAGAGTTCTGGAGGAGCCGCACGGAGGTCTCCGGGGAGCCCCACCCGTCACCGGAGGAGCTGCGGCTGTGTCTCCAAGGAGGAGCTGCTCCCTCGGGCATCCGCCGAGATCCGTGCCCGTCTTTTCCCGGCTGAGTGTCTGAGAGCTGCGTGGTGGAGAGAGGTGGCTGTTTACTTTTGCTTTTCGCCTGATTCGTGTTAGTTGGTTCTATGCCTAGTTATTCCTGACATCCACGTGTTCTGGCTTCAGACGAGCGTTTCGGAGGGTTTGCTGTCCAGGAGTCCAGTTAATGGCTTTGCCCAGGAACAACCTCCACAAATGCACAGCAGGGGCTCCGAACCCACACAATCCCACCGCAGATCTTTCCAGCCGGTCCTTTGGGGCTTTGTCCACACCCCCCCCCCCCCCCGGGACCTGAAAGCCCTTCGGTGCTGAAGGGGCTGCCTTGTCCCAGGGGGGCCCTTCTCCCCCTTGTGCCTCAAGCAGGGGGCTGCGGGGGCTTCTCTGCCGCAGCTGGGTGAGCAGGCAGGGCAGGGAGAGGAGGCTGGGGCCCCACACGGGGAAGGGTCTCTTGGGGGGGCAGCAGGATTCGGCCTCTGGTTTCCCTCCAAGAGGAGGGGGCTTCTTTTCAAGGAGGGGCCGTGGCTGCTCTTAGGATCCCCGGCTGCTGGCAAAGGCCAGCCCAGACAGGTCACTTCCTCGGACTCTCAGCCCCAGGCAAACTTTGGTGTGTTTCGAACGTTCAGCCGAGTCCCCTGGCAGCCTGGGCAGCCGTTCTGCACATGGGCCTCGGCTGGCATCCCGAGTTGGCCGTTGGCTTTTCAAAGGAGGCACAGCAGCCTGTGGGAACAGAGAGCCCTTGGGGGGGGGCTGAGGGGGTCAGGAGCTGCAGAAGAAGAGGGGGAGAACCGATGCCCCACTGGGCTTCCCCCGGAGAGGGAGCTTCATCTGCTGGGCACCATTTAGGGGCACCCGAAGACTTTGATCCCAGACTTCAGCAAGCTGTGCTCATACAACATGCTGAACCGTTATGTCTGCGGAACATGCTGAGCTGGGTTAGGGCTAATCTTGGGGGGCCCTGGGGGGGAGGGAGGGGGGTTAGCATGTTAGGGGAGCCCAGTGTGATTTCTTTGTCCAGTAATTAGGAGCCTGTCTTGAATCCAGGAAAGAGGTCAGTTCAGTCCCTAGTTTTATCGCGGGTGGCGTGCATTTTGGGTGTGCTGGTCACTCGGTCAGCTGGCTTTGCTTCAGGCTGCTTGGAGGTCAGGGAGCCCGAGGGCGGCTCCTTGGGTGCCCTTCCTGTGGTCACCCATCCTTCTGAGCCCTGTGTTGCCACGGTGGCCTTGCTCTCGGTCACTGGGGGACCCCGGCTCCCAGGGTCCCCAGCCAGCCCAGCCCCCACAGTCGGCATCTGGCGGGGGTCAGCTGGGGAAGGTTGAGGAGGCTCCAGGACGGGCCCAGGTGGGTTTGGTTCTGCTGGGCTCCCTTCAGCGCTGGAAATATCCTGGGCACCAACTGGGCTCTGGGTGGCGACGGCTCCTTCTCCCGCCTCTCCGCGTTTCCTTATTTGCATTCCAGCTTGCTCTTCCCCGTCTTCCTGCAATCAAGATTAAGTCACTTTCCGCTGTAAATATTTTGACTTGAGCCCGTGTTCCCCTAACACAGAATTCTCTCTTTCCATTGTTTTCCCTGGGGGGGGAGGGGGGATTCTCAGTCTCCGAGTCTCTCTCTGGGCAGACGGGCGGGTTTTGCCAGCCTCGGAAGGAGCTGCCCATGAGGCTGCGGGCCCTTTTGGGAGCTTGCTTTGGAAAAGAAGCGGCTTCAGGAAGGGGCCGCAGGGTGGTAAGGGCCATGTCCGGCCCGCAGAGCTGCCAGCGTGAACTGGGAGGCGGGAAGGAGGAAGGCCCAGCGTGTCTTCCAGGCCCCTTTCCTTAGAAGGCGCCCGGCGTGTCGTGCAAGGATTTCCATCTAGCATCAGCGTTGCAGCCTGTTGAGAAGGGCTGCCATGGCAACCCTCCCCTGGGCGGTCTCTAGCACAGCCTCCCCTGAACCCGTGGCCCTGTGGGCTGCAGGCGATGAGGGTTGGGTTCCTCGCCATCATCCGGAGGGTCCCTCATGTTGCAGCTCCAAGGGAAGGAAGATTGCCTGAGGCCCAGGCCCAGCCTCAGCCAGAGGCCTTGGAAGCAGGGTCCAAGAGGGGAAGCCCCTCCCAAGGGACCGCAGGAGGCTTGGCCACGGGGGGGGGGGGGGGCCCANGTTTTTCTCCCTTTGGAAACGTTCTGCTTCTCATCCAAGGAGCTTCTTCAGTTCTGAAGAGACGCCTTCCTTATCTATCTATTGAAAGCCTCTCGAAGCCCCCAAATTATGCATTGACAAATGCAGCTTAGCCAACTGAGGCCGCAAATCGTCTTGAATCATTCTCTCAGCACCCCTTCTCAGGGAAAAAGAGAAAAGGGCCACAATTCTCGAGAAATTCTAAATGCTTAGGATGCAAAGAAGAGATCATCTAGTCCAGCCCTGAGTGGGTAATGTCAGTGGTTCAGACTGCATTTGGCACTTTGGTCCACCTATCGAGTCCTCCCCATGGACCTGGGAGAGGCAGCTAATAAGGTGTCATTGCAGACCGTAGGCTGTTCCCAGTAAAATTGTCTTGTGCGATTGATGGATGGAGGCTTGTGTCCATTGCCAGTGGTGTTTCAGTGGTGCACCCAAAGCCCCCATCACGATTGTCCTTCCCTTTGCTTGCTTCTGCCACACTTGTTCTCTGTCTACAGGCCCTTGTATGTTGTGATCTTCTCCAGTTCTTTCTCTTCTCTTCTGCTGTCTCCAGGCATGGCCCCGTCCACTATCCACACTTGTTTTGCCTTCCTTATCGTCGAGTGTTAAGTCCCGGGGTGTTACTTGGTGCCTGTCTGTCTGAATTCTAAAAGTCCCAGAGCACTTTAATTTCTTCATTTTCTATTGCTTTCTCTGATTGATGGTCCCACCAGTTCTTGCTTGCTGGAAAACGATATTTCTTGCAGATCATCCAACACGCCATTGTTGCTACTTTGTCAGGCCACTACTTGCAGTCAGCCTGGGTGATCTTGGAGCAGCTAAAACAGGTGATCCAAGGTTTCCCCAGCTTCTTTGCAGAGCATCCCTTGCTGTCTGCTGCTCTCGTTTCAATTCTGGCTTTGTGTGCCTTTATTCTTCAGGCTTGGCCTCGTGCCGCCAGAATTTCCTTCTCTGCTCTTAGTTATTGCCAGGTCTTTTGAATGATGTGCTTGGACTGCTATTGTTTTTAATGTACCGGCCAAGTAACCCTCTTGCTGTGTCTCTTTTTCTTCATTTGGTGTTTTTTATGGACTAGGTTGGTCTCCCTGGCGTTTAGTCAGCCTTTGCGGTGCGCTAACTTTGGTGCTTAGATGCTCTGTCCTTCTGCATTTCGGCCCCTCTCATGGGGGGGGGGGGGCTTTGTCTTTTCCAAGGTAGAGGTGCCCCGCCTGGGAACGAGAACCACTCACGGGTGATGCCGCCTTCCTCTGCCACCGATTCCCCCTGGTTTGCCTCTGCCCTGCTATTCCTGGCAAGGCTTCGGTGGACCCCGGCACTTCTTCCAATTCTGCTTCTGTGAATTCTCTGTTTTGTGTTCTAAATCGGCGCTGATCTTGGCCTCTGTTTCTGGACATTGCTCTTTCCAGAACGCTTGCATAATTTTCAGATATCGTTTTCTTGTTGGATTTGATTTGCAATAACAGACCTTTTATTTCTTTGTTTCCGGTCTTTGTGTATTTGCAATGGGGAAACACTTTTCCTTCCAGCTGCCCTGCAGCAGCTGCCCAGGAAGCTCATCCAGCAGGTCCCGAAACCCCTTTTCACCCGTCGCCCAGGAACTCCGGCTCCCAGCATGGTCTCTGTGGATCTGGGCGATGGCCGATCTGGTTCGGGTTTCTGGAAAGAACAACGTCCACCGTGTTGTTTGTGGGAGAAGCACTGGCTCCTCTGGTGAGGCCTGTCCACTAGGACAGAATTACCGAACAGCAGAGTTGGAAGGGACCTTGGAGGGCTTCTGGTCCAACCCGCAGCTCAAGCAGGTGACCGACCCTCTGCCATTCTGGACAGGGGTCTGTCCTTAAACACTTCCAATAATGGGGCACCCACACCTCCTGGAAGCCAACTGGTTCATTGATCTGACTGAGCAAGGGTGAACTTCTGACAGAGCTCTCGTCCAGAGCCCTCACTGAGGGCTGTGGGTTCAAATTCATTTATGATTAGAAATACCAATACTAATATATTTATTTAAGTAACAATATAATCATTTTTTTAATTATTTCAGTTCAGGCAATTGCCCATTGTTAGATTTCAGTAAAATACTTGACAAGATTGAAATACACAATTTAAAAATAACATACAAAGCCGTCGGCATCGTCCAATTAGCTATAAACACAGCCAGGAGACGAGGTTAAACCCTTCTCTTCTTCTCCCCTCTCCTCTCTCTCTCTCTCTCTCTCTCTCTGGCTGTGGGGACTCCTATTTCAATATCATCAGCAAAACAGACTTTGCTGCTGTCCATTGTCGAACAGCTCTTAAAGTTAGGAGAGTCTTGCTGATGTTCAACTAAAATCTGCTTTCTTATTACTGAAAGGCCCCTTCCTTGTTTCCTGGAGTGACAGAACAATTCTGCTCCGTCTTCTGTTTGACAGGCCTTCATCCCATCAGAGACAGCGATCCCGTCTTCTCATGGCCCCCTCCTCTGCCTCCTGCGCCCCCAACCTTCCCTCCTATGAATTCCCTTTCAGGACACACACACACACACACACACACACACACACACACACACACACACGGTTTCCTCTTGCTTGCCGTCCTCTGGACACCTTCCAGGTCCTCACTTTCCCTCCTAAAGACGGGACCCTCAAAACTGAGCACAGGGCTCTGTGGTGGCCTGATCAGCGCAGGCCAGAGGCGCCTTCTCTTGATCGGGACAATATCTCTGCAGTTAAGGATGGTTGCGCCTGATTTCTTATTTCTTTTTTGGGGGTTGGGGGGGCGGGAGGGAGGGAGGCTAAAAGTGTTGACTCCCCTTCAGCATTTCACCTACCGAGACAGCTGGATCCGCTTCTGTTGTTCAGCTGACTCAAGGCCTCTCCCTCCCATTCTGAGTGTGGGACTTCGATCCTTCCTGGGCCCCCTTCCACTCCCTCGTTCTCCCTCTTGGGACCCGTCTTCTGGTCCCTGCCCACTGCTCCAGTCGGTCGGGAATAACCCGAATCTTGATTTACGCTCTGTTTCCACCCTTCTCCATCATTGTGTCTTTCACAAATTTGCTATCCATATTTTCTGCCCCCTCATCGGAGTCATTTAACCATCTGTTGGTCACACGGAGCCCAAAATGGAGCCCCGCCAAGCACCCTTCCGTATTCCTTGTTGGCTCCATGCGGAGTTCTTGACACATTCTTGTGGGGTGCCAGCAGCCAACCAGCTCTGTATCTGTTTAATGGCGGCGTTAAGCGGTATCTGGCAATGGATGGAAACCAATCAAGCAGAGAAGCAAACTAGACCTAAGGAGAAACTGCCTGATAGTGAGAAGGATTTGCCTTCAGACATTGTGGGTGCTCCATTACTGGAGGTCTTCAGGAAGAGACTGTCCAGAATGGCATTGGGTCTCCTGCTTGATCGGGGGCTAGACTAGAAGACCTCTAAGGTCCCTCCCAACTCTGTAGTTCTGTTATCTAGACCACATTTTGTTACCTTTTTATTAGGAAGGAAGATCCTGTTGCTCTCCACCACAGTCCCTGATCCAACTAAACATGTTAAAAAATCACATCTTGACAAATCACCCTGATTTCTGCCAAGCGGTTTCTCAAAGAACAAACACTCAGTTGAGTCCAAAGAAAAGCAGAGCTCTGAAATTAGTCCAGCTAGTAACCAAAGAGGAAATAAGTGCTCAATAATTATTTCGAAAGTGTGAAAAATGAAATCTACCTTTCTCTGCAGGCAACCATAATTTATGCCTCAGAAAGGCTGACCCTGCCAAGAAAATGGCTGCGGGGCAGATAGATTTGCTTAAAATAATGCGAAGGAGTGAAAATAAGATGACATTTAAAAATATAACTTCCCTTGGCATTAAAATGCATCCTTATTGCATTTATCTTCCCTCCTGCTCAAAAGAATCCCTCTCCATCCACCTAGATAATTGCTCCTTCTGAGGTTCAGGTGGATTGGCAGGAAAGGCTTCCTGGAAACTGTGTGGCTGGGATGAGCGAACCCACCCAAGGATTCCGAGCAGCCGTTGCTTCAAGAGGGCAGGAGGACCCGGGGGGCCCAAGGGTGCCAGAGAAGACCCATCCCAAGGCATCCGTGAAACAGATCAATGGCATCTTAATAATAGAGGAGGGTCTTTCTGGCTTACCCAGAAAGCAGGCGGCATCTGGTCTGCATCTCTAAGGTGGTTACCTTCTCCCTTGTCTACTACAAGACCTTCCACAACATGGGAATTTCCGGCAGAGTCCCAGGCGGGAAGAAAAGGAGGGCATCTCTTTGTGAGGCAAGGAGGCAGAGATGGGTCTGGGGGCTGTGTTTGAAGGCTATAGGCAGCCCACAAAGGGCCCCCAAAACATCCATGGTTTTTGGCCAAATTGTCATGTATTATTTGGGCAAAAAAAGAAAACAGGTGACAACCTGGCCAGAAAATGAGTGCTTAGCTTGACTTAATTCCTGATATTTCTTGGCCCTCTCCCCATCTTCTAGCCAGCCTGTGCGAGCCTGGCCGCTGGCACTGCCCGCTTGGGGCAGAGAAGCAGAGATAGAGAGGATGGAAGGGTACGGAATCGTCCACCACCCCTTGAATGACCAGCGTAGCCACAGCAGCGGGAAGAGGGAAGGGCCTGTTCAAGTGAATGCAGGTTTGGTCTATGCTGAAGCTTTCTACAAGAATCTGAACTACTAACACTCAAAGCAAATTGGCGACTGATAAGAACCGACGGAATTCAAGGTGGGCTGGACTTAGATCTCTTGTGGGCACAAAGAGTCTTGAGACTGATGACACATTTGACCCCTCTAGTCAGCCTGGCCATTGCCATCCAGCAGGCTAGAGGTCGGGGACCAGATGGCCTTTGGGGAACGGGCGGGGGGGGCAGTTTCAGAGAGAAGCACTGGCAAGCTTGGAACTCCCCAACCCAACTGAATGGGGGCTGCAATGTGGCACCTGTGGCAAATGGATAAAGAAGTCTTGGGAATGTACTGCAGGCCTAAATGTGTGTGGTGGGACAATCTTGCCACAAGCTTGCCCATGTGTTGCTTCCCTTTCTGTCACCTTCTCAGGTAGCTGTGAAGCCCTGAGGCCAGAGGCACACTGGCGATGCATGGAGGCAAAAGTCATAGGGCTCTCCAGCCTTGGCCGCTTTAAGGCTTGTGGACTTCATTTTGGCTGCGGAATTCTGGGAGTTGAAGTCCACAAGTCTTAAAGCGGCCAAGGCTGGAGAGCCCTGTGCTCGGGATCACAACTGCGCTGCTGCCTTGCTGTGGACCAGAAACGACAACGCTTCCTGGTCGCTGGGCTGGGATCGGCTGAGTCCCCAGACCTCCCGGAGGCGACGGCTTTTGGGGAGGCTTTCTGCTCTGGTGGCAGGCTGAGGTTTGCCCCCGGGAGTCATTTCCAGTGGGGGTGGCGGGGGGCAGTGCCTTCCTGCTGCTTTGGCTTTTGGCCAATCACAGATTGGGAAGAACCCCTCACTCTGTTGAGGTTGGTGTCCCCCAAGTGAAGACGAGGCCCTTGCAAACCCGTGCATCCTTCGGTTTCTCCCAAGGATGAGAAGATTTGGGGAGGAGACCTACAAAGGTTCTTTGGAGCTGCTCTCCGGGCATTCTGGCTGCTTCGTCCCTGGGAGTTTTCAGAAGAAAGGCTGGAGGGACACCTGTCTGAAGTGGCACAGGGTCTCCTCCTTCCCAGCTCTCTTCTGATTGGCTGATGGCTCTCATCGCTAAATTGGCCCCATTTGGCTCGGTTTCTTTTGTTCTCTGGGAACTGAGTATCTGCACGAGGGTCAAAGTTCAGCCCTAAGAAGCATCTGAAGATCTCTCTGAAGAAGCAGGCGGGTGGCTGAGGGGGCCTTGGGGGGAGGGGGGGTTGCTGCTTTGAGAAAATCAGCTGGGGGCTCTTGACCCATTTAGGGCCCCCTTGCTGTAATCCGGAGTGCTCAGAAGCTGAAGCGAGTGTAGAAGGCAGTGGCCAAACTGCTGCCCGGCGTGTGTGTGTTGTTGACGAGGGGATGCTGCTCTCCCCTCCGTTGGCTTGCTCTCTGTGACTCACGTCTTAGTCACCTTCCCTTTGGAGCACTGTAATGTGCCGCGCATGGGGCTGCCCTTGAGGAGGCTGGTCCTGAACGTGGGCAGTGCTTGGCACCACTCGCTGCAGCCACGTAATCGAGGTGTTGGTCTTCAAAAGAGAACCAGGGCTAGGGAGTCCGTGGAGCTGCCTTTCTCCCACTGGTCCCTCTCACCCCACCAGGTGTACCGTCTGATAACCATCGTCCCCTGTGGGACCCAGGAGCCCTGCCTGACCTGCAGAACAGCCACCCCACCCCACCCCCAGAGGCATGGATGCCTGACCCTGTGAACCTTCCATCATCCCCCGAAGCCCTGCAGTCTCTCCTGGTTTTGCCTAGGAGTTCGGCCGGCCCGGTTGTTGCTGGTGTGGTTTACCTTGGACATTGGGTTTCTAGTCTTAAGACGAGAAACCTGGTCACTGGGAGTTGTGAGATAAGTGGCCATGTAAATTACTGGCATAAATAAAAGATTTCCCTAGATGAAGGGATTCCACCTCTTATGGCCGTTGGAGTGCAGCCCGATAGCGCACTACTGTGTCATGCTATGAACAGCCCAGCAAACTGCATGCGTTCCTGTTTCTGCCACTTTCCTTTCATTGTCGTGCTGTGACCCCAAACAATGTCAGCTTCTTGACCTATTTTGGCGGAGGAGGTGGGGAGGCCCACTGGACCTGTCAATCAGCCCATCAGTCAAGGATCTTGTTCTTGGGAAGCCATCGCCCCTTTTCCGTTGCCCGTCGTGGGAGACAGGTTCCCTTCAGAGCCTGACAGCCGAAATGCCCTTCGATTTTATGCTCTTTGATGCCTGAACATTTTGAGCGTGTCCAGTTGGAACTTACAACACGCACACGCACACTTCTATCCACATCCGTATCTACTGGCATCCGTATACTTATGTGTGTTGTGCAGGATTTGGTGGGGGCTTTGCAGGAGACCCAGATTAGAACTCGCCTGGTTCTGTGCCAGCCAGAGTTGAGAAGGCAGAAAGGATTTGGGTGCTGCCCGCACTTCGGCCCATCCCCACGCCCATCCTCACCCTTCAGGGGCTCCACTTCATATCGGGGGAGGGGGAGGAGAGGGCCCGGAAGGGGGGCGAATTCATTTGGTTGACCTTCATGGATCCCACTCAGCAAGTAAGGAGGATCAAGGGACTTTGTGGGTTCCTTACTCTCAGTCAGTTAGCAGGTGCCCTGAAAGGATAAAGGGGAGCCCTGCTACCTGGGGGAACTTGGAGGGAAAAGGGCAGCACCCAAGGAACCGTTAGTGCTCCCAGTGGGGTATCTGGGAGGGGAAACATGGACAAAGCAGCTACTTGGAGTTGGAACTTGAACCCCGGCCTTGGTGGTGGAAAAGAGTAGGTTCCTTTAGAGGAGGGGGGCCAAGGAGGGTGAGGCATGGAGGGTCTGCAGCAATTCAGCCAAAGCAAACAGCCCACCTCTGCTTCGGGATGCTTCCAAAACACGACTTATTTGTCTAACGGAGGCAGGTGCAGTTTGGTTGATTCTATGACCAGCACGAGTCTGTGTGTGTGTGTGTGTGTGTGTGTGTGTGTTCTCTCCCCTGACCAGCATCCCCCATTTCTGTGCCTTTTCTCAACAGCCGCATTCTAGGCAAAGGGAAGCTCTGCCCACCAGTGCCGCCTGCCCAGGCAGGGAGGGGCTCGGCCCTCGGCTGCTCAGTAGCCTCCTGGAAGAGAGCGTGAGAACCAGGCTGGCCTCGGATTATGCCCGTTAGCAGAAGAGAGGATCGCCTCTGTGTCAGAAAACTCGGCTGCTTGGAGACTCTTCCTGGCTGGGCAGCTGCCCCAAAAGCTGCCTTGCCAGCTCTTTGGGGAGATGAAGAAGCTCCCCCTGGGCCAGAAGCAGCACCCCCTGCTCCCCTTAATGGAGATGGAAGCAGCCTCCTTTGCTTGCCAGCTCCAGCGGAAGGCCCCCAGCGTGGGCTTCCCTGCCAGCCCGGAGAAGAAGGGCGGCTGCAGGGAGGCAGGTCAAGACAAGGCCGAGGAGGGCCATCCATCCCAGGGGGGGTGTGCCAAGGCCTCCCCCAGGAGGGAGCCCCAGGGGCCGGTCTCAGAGGGCCCCGGGGAGCCTGGCAAGAACCCCGCGGTGCCGGTAGGTGCCAAGGAGGAGGAACCTCTTCTCCTGAGCAAACCCACCTACCCTGCCAGGAAGAGAGACCGCTCTGCCGACGTCATTGATTACATTGTGAAAGAGCTTCAAGGAATAAGCCGCATTCAGACCGAGATCGCGGAACTTCAGCAGCACCTGTCCTTGATCAAGGGATCGGTGGATGAAGTGTCCAGCTGCGTGGACTCCGTCTTGAGCGAGATCGAGGGCCTGCAGAGCAGCAGCGGGACCACCACCAAAACCCCCACCGTGCTGAGAGGCCCAGGGGCCTTGGTTGGGGCCTCCACCAAGGAGCCAGTGCTGTACTTTTATGGCCTCCCTGAGCAGGAGGGGGAGAACACCAAGGAAACCGTCTGCCGCTTCCTGTCCGAGTATCATTGCTTCAATGGCCTCCAGCGCAGCAAGAACATCAAGGAGGCTTACAGGTCGGGGGTGTCCACAGGGGTCCCATTCGCACCTCGCCCCGCTGTTGTGAAACTCGCCACGGCCGAGCACCGAGACTTCATCCTCCAGAGGTCCATCCTCTTGCAGGACGCAGGAATCACCATTGCTGAGCAGAACTGCCCAGTGAGCCTCGGAGGGCAGCTGGGCGTGTTGCCATCTCCTGGCCTGAGACCCCAGCCCTGGGACGTCCCCAACCCCCAGGGAGAAGCGGGGAGGAGGCGTGTGGGTGGCCAGCTCCGGAAGGATTCCGGCCAGGCTCAGCGCGAGAAGCCCAGCCGGGAGAACCTCCCGCTCCGCCTGGGCGAGAGGGCCGCCTTGCCACAAAAGTCCCCTTTAGCCAAGAAGAACAGTTTCATTTCTGAACTTGAGGAGAAAGTGGGCAGGGTCGTTCAGATCATCAGCAGCAACGAGCAGACTTTGCACAAAAACCACTCTTCCGCCTGCATCTCCGAAGGCCCCCAAAAGCTGCTGGAGGTCTCGAAAAACCACATGGGGAAGTCCTGGCCTTTGGGGGAACTCTTAAACCTCAGGGGCTTGGAGGCTGCTCCAGAGAAAGGAGGGGGCCGCGGCTCAGAGGCGGGGAGTGTAGCGGCCAAGGAGCCCCCTTCCCCCGCACCCCCCCCAGGAGGGCCGATTCCAGGGGCGAGGGAGACCGACTGTGGGGCTGCTACTCCTGAGGGTCTCAGGGATGAGCAGGCCAACCTGGAGGAGGAGGAGGAGGCAGCCCCCGTGGACGTGATCCTGCCAGGCTGTGAGGCCGCCGTGCCTAAGTTAGCGGGCAGCAGTGAAATGCTCAAGGACCTGATTGAGATCAACCTGAACGATCAGGATCCCACGGATCACATCTTCCGGGACGTCTTGGAGAACTCCCAGTTTTTCCTCCAGCATTCGCAGGACAGCGTTGACCTGGTGGACATGAACTTCTACACCAACAAGCTGGGGAAGGCGCTCAGCCACTTCCGGTCCGCCCTGCAGGTGGTCTTTCACAAGTTGGAGACGGCCGACTCGGAGGTTGTCCTTGGAGGGGAGCCCGGCCTCCCCATGGCAAGTGAGCCGGAGTCGGAGGTGCACACCAGCCTGGAGACGGTTGCCGAGAGCCCGTCCAGCCTGTCTTTGGAGAGCCACGCCAACACGGCCAGGAGCAGCGCCAGTGGAGGCTCCCCGCAGGGCCCCCTCCCGAGCCCCGAGCCCCCTGCCCTCCCTGCGGGGGCCCCGGGGGCCTGTGTGGAGCAGCCCTTCTCTGCTGGGCAGAGACCCCTCAGTCTGGAGAAGGTGTGTGCAGAGACCATTTACTTGAACAAATGCATCAACAACTTCAAAGATGCCCTGCGGGAGAAAAGGCAGATGCGCCGGAGGGGCTTGGAGGAGCTGGCCCAGGAGCCCAGCTGGACTTCAGCCGAGGAGATGCCTGCAGGTACAGGGCCCCCTTTGAGGCCTCCCCTCCCCAAAAGCTTTCCCGCTGCAGAGTGGCAGCCTGGCAGGTTGGTAGGAGTTGCCCACAACCACCAAGGCAACTTTGAAGGCAAATGCCCAAACCCAGAGCGGTCTCTCCGAGGGAGCTGCGGGCCCCTTTCTCTGGCTCTGGGCCAGCCCGTGGTGGGTGAGGAAGGAGCCTTTGCGAGCCTGGAAAGCTCATCTCCACAACCCCTTCAACCAGGCGCCTCCTTTCCTCTCCCTGGAGGCCCCAGAGCAAGCGTGCTTCTGCCCCAGAGCCAACTGACACGGCCTGGGCCTCAAGGCCAGCAGCTCCCCAAGGGGCCCGCAGGGAGAAGGCAACCAAGGGGTTGGAGGGGGGCTTGAGAGGTGGCCTGCAGGAGGAAGGCTGGGGCTGGAGAGGGGGAGGGAGGCTTGGCCTATGGAAGAGCCGCCAGGGATGGGGAGGAGGCCGGGACCTGGAGCCCGACTGGCCTGGTCTTCCTGTGTGGATGCCTTCCTTGGCAGTCTTGGAAGGAAGTGGGTGTCCCAAGTGCCCCCCCCCCCAGTTGCTTATTCCCCTGATGAACGGGGGGGGGGGGTCTGGCTGCCAGGATGGCACAAAAGGGGCCTGAAAAGGAGCCGGTTGGGGCGAAAGGCTGTGCTGGACCCATTGCAGGCCCCAGAGACTGGGCTGGAGTGTGTGTGTGGTGCGCTGCCCTTGAAAGGCAGGGAGAGAGGCCAGGAAGGGGCCCTAGATACTTTGCCCAGCAGGGAAGGGTTGCCGGGCGTTCCCAGGGACCTTAAAGTCCCTGCCAGAAGGAGAGGTTTGTGCCAAGGCTTTTCTTCGAGCGACTGGGGGGGGAAAGCCCCCGTGTCTCCCACCCTCATTGCCTTGTGGCTGGGGGACAAGTACAGGGTCACCCACCCTCCCATCCTTCCACCTTGAAAGAGGGAAATCTAGGAGTCTGGGCGTCGCCCCCCCTCGATGTGGGCAGAGGTGGTCGCTGCGGAAACCCCGCAGGAGGCAAGAGCTGCCGGGCCTCTGGCTCAGGAGGGCCGCGGTGGGTCTGTGCCTGACCCGGGAGGGCTTCCGGTGCCCTCCCTCGCTTCCCCAAAGGCTGGAGGCTGCTGGCTGGGAGTGGCAGGCAGGGGAACCGGGACTCCCCTGTCTTTCGTGGGGCCAATTCCTCCGCTGCCAATCCTTTCCGTTTGGGTCAGGCCGGCTTCCGGTGCCTTGAGAGACCGACGTTGGGTTGGAGTTGCTGGCTGAGTGGGATGGCCGGTCTGCTACGAGACCCCTGGAGCCCAAACCCTGCATCCCTGAAGCCTGAGGGGGGGAGGAATTAGCCTGCGGAGGGAAGAGGCAGCCCCAAAGCACCACAGCTCGCTTGGCCCCGGCGGGTGGTTTTGCTGAGAGCTTGGCCTCCTGGGCCTCCCCTGGGCAGGGCTCCTCCCCTGTGGCCACCTTGGGTGAGTGCCGGACTCGAAGGATTAGCTGCCTTGCCTCTCTTGCCTTGACCATGGTGCCTCTTTGGCTTGAGGGGGCAGGCCGGACACTCCCTGGGGGCCCTGGGTGCTCTCAGACGTTTCATGACCCAACTAGGGAACCTCCTCAGGGCTCGTCATCCTCCTCCTCATCCTCTGATGGTGCGTTAACTGAGGCAGTTTCTGTCATGAAACGTCTGCAAGGAGACGGCCCAGCTCAGGGGGCACCCAGGACCCCACAATGTAACCCCAAGTGACCTATTCTTGCATCCTGGGGTGGCTTAGCCACAGGCCGCCACCCTGAAGGGGTTTCCTCCGATTTGCTATTAGGGGCACAGGTTCTCCTCCCTTTCCTTGGCCCCCTTTGCTGTCGGGCTGCCCCGATGGGTTAGGGCATCTCTAGAGTTGGTGGTCCCAGCCCTGGTGCAGATGGGGAGGGGGCTTCAGGTGGAGTTTGGGAGGGGGAGCCCCGGCCAGGCCCACCCAAACAGCTCTCCCGGGGGGGGCTTTTCCAAAAGGCGGCTGACCTTCGTGTTCCCTCACTTCGCTTCTCGCGGCTCTCGCTTCCGACTGAATGGTGGGGAAGGACTCACGTTCTTTGCGGCCCTCCTTCCGGTCCGCAGCATTCAGTCAGAACGGAAGAAGCTTCTCGGGATGAGAAGCGAAGTGTCTTTGAGAAAAGGCCCTTGGAGGAAAGCCCCTGCGGGACAGCCAGGACTGGAGGACGGAGACCCTCCACAGACAGTCAACCAGAGGGTGAGAGACCCCCTTCACACGGGCCCTTGGGCCGAAGGTCTGTTTCTCGGGCTCCTTTTGTCTGGAGGCCTCGGTCCCTGCGTGGGTTGGTTAGGCTTGGCCAAAGGTCCTCCTTAAAGCCTCTGTTTCGGGGGGTTTATTCTATGAGGCAGCCCCCACCAGCCAGAGCCAGTCTGGAGCCAGTTTGGGAAAATGGGCAGGGGGCCCCAGAGGAGCCGGGCGCCAGCCAGAACTTCCACTCACAACTCATAACCTGCCATCCATTGACATCCCTTTCAGACCCTTCCAGAATTCTGGGGGGGGGGGGAAGAGGAGTAGGCTCGTGTATGTGTGAGTGAGTGAGTGAGATCTTAGGCATATGATTTGGACTTTCTGTTAGTTACGGTATCTGACGTTAAAGCAGGCATTGGGCAACTCTAGCAGCTTCCTGGCCTGTGGACTTCAACTCCCAGAGCGGCTGAGGCAGTCATGCTGGCTCATGAATTCTGGGAGTTGAAGTCCACGGGTCGTTGCCATACTTCCCCCAGCCCCAACCGCTGCCTCCCTGGAGGCTTCCACACACACGGCGTGAGAAGGACCTCCCCCCCCCCCTTTAGCCTCGCTCGGGGCTTCTCCACCTCACGGTCACTGATGGGATGCAGGGGGGGAGACTTTTGAGGGGCGTCCCATGTCAGGAGTCGAGTGGGTGGCTCGGGTGGCCTTGAGGGAGCCGGTCTGGCCTGTCCATACGGAGCCGTCAGGCTGTTTGGGGCTGACCAAGCCCCACTAAGCAACGTCTCCACTGACAGGCGAAGAGAAGCTGCACTGACACCTCAGAGCCAGCTCCACTTGGCCTCCGCCAGCTGGTCCTCCTCCCCGGCCGGGGGGGTGTGTGTGTGTGTGTTGGCGGTTGGGGGCTCCGTGGCTGCGCAAGTCTGCTCTGCTGGCCAGGCTTCATCCCATTGAAAGCAATACGTGTTCCACTAACCATGTTTCCTCTCCTTGCCTCTCTGCCTCTTCCTCCTCCTCTGCAGAACGAAATAGAGGAGAACTCCAGGTTATTGGCTCTCCTTTGTGTATTTCTGACTGACTCCGGTGTGCCTTGTTCTTGCATGTCCCCTTGAGTGGCTTTGGCTGAGGCTTGGTGTGTTTGGGGAGGGTTGGCATGTGCCGGCTTCGGGAGGCATGGCGGATCCAGGCAGAGACCCTGCCAGGTGCCTTGGCCTGTCGGAGGAGCCAAGAGCCGATTCCCGACCAAGATCCCTGGGCGACACTCCCTCCCCACCTGCCCAGTCCAGTTGCCAAAGAGGACGAGGAGCTGCAGGACACAGGGAGACCCTGGGGGGGGGGAGCCCAGGTGTCCTTCAGGGCCCTGCAGAGATGGGGGAATTCCCTTCCGGCTGCCAGCTTCCCTGCCCTTTCCTCTGGTGGCATCTGCTGGGATGAGCGCCCAGTCAATGCTCCTTATAGAACGAGAAAGAAAGGAAGGAAGGAAGGAAGGAAGGAAGGAAGGAAGAGAAAGAAAGAAAGAAAGAAGGAAGGAAGGAAAGGAAGTAAAGGAAAGGAAAGGAAAGGAAAGGAAAGAAGGAAGGAAGGAAGGAAGGAAGGAAGGAAGGAAGGAAGGAAGGAAGGAAGGAAAAAGAAAGAAAGAAAGAAAGAAAGAAAGAAAGAAAGAAAGAAAGAAAGAAAGAAAGAAAGAAAGAAAGAAAGAAAGAAAGAAAGAAAAAGAAAGACAGACATCCCTGACCTGGGAGAAGGGAGGCGGTTCCTTTGCCTGGCAGAGGAGGAAAGGAGGCTACCTGTAAGGCTGGGAAAAGGGGGCCGTGGGAACCCCTTGCCCCAGAGGGAGGGCGGGGGCGGGCGGAGTGGGTTCCTCGCTTCCCAGCCTCAGAAAATCGGTGGGCCCAAAGTCAGCCTGGGGCCCCGCAGGGCTGCCCTTTGCTCCGAGTTCCCCCTTCTTTGCCCACAGGCTCCCATCGGTAGCAGAGCCTGCCAAGGGGTGTCTCTGCCGTCCGTCCGGAGTTGCTGGGAGGGGTCCTTAGGGCCCCCCCTTTCCCCCAGGAGATGAGAGCTGCCAGGGGAGCTGCAAAGGAGCAGCTGGACTGGAGGGAGAAGGGCAGCTGTTTCTCCTTCGGCTGCCAGGCCAGGGTGTGGGCAGGGCTGCAGCGGGCAGTGCCAGCCAAAGTCAGTTCTGGCACGAGTGCTTGGGCCTTGGCGATGGAGGGGGGAGGGGTGTCCCTGGGGGGTTCTTTTTCGCTCCTTTTTGGTGGGGAGGGCAGCTCCTTGATCAAAGGATGGGCTTTGGGCTGGCGGCTAAAGCGTTTCCAAGCCAGGAGCCCCCTCCTCATTCCCTGCAGTTTCTTTCCTGCTGGGCACAAAAGGGGGAGAACGAGGACTGGGAGGCGGCCGGGGGGGGGGCGGGGGGCAGGGTCCGTGCTCTTCAGAGGAGAAAGAAAGGCCGGGCAAATTGAGTGGTGCAAGGAAGCCATGAAGAGGTTGGGCTGCCTGGGAGGGAGAGGCTGGCAGGAGCTCAGGTTACGTCCAGCAGAAGGCCAAGCGGAGCTGCAGCCAGGGCTGGCCAAATTGGGGGCCGGGGAGGGGGTGTCCAATGATTGGGGTGGGGGCTCCACCCACAGGAGGAGAGGGAGCTGATTTGTGCCTGTCTCCTCTGCTTCCTCCTTGGAAGAGCAAGGTGGAGGCTGTGTCCGCCTGGGGAATTCTGGGGGTGGAACTCCACAGCACCTAAAGTGGCCAAGGTTGGGCCCCCCAGGGAAGGGAATTGCTCTGGTGTACCCCAGAGCCCCCCACCCTCGTCCAAGCCCTCTTCTCTAGGCACTAGAGACCCCTCCCCTTCTCTCAGCCCTGCCCAGAGCCAGCTGTGATCTGCAGAGGCGGCTGCTCCTGTGCTGGGAAGGTCGCCCTCCGGGCGATGCCCCTGGCAGGGGGTCCGTGCCCGGAGAGGGCAGGCGGTGGTGCCCGTGGCCATGCAGAGGAGCTCTCGGGTGTCTGGGGCTGCCAGGCCTTGGGCCCCCCGGGCCTTTGCCAGCCCCACGGCCCTTCCTGAAGGCCCTTGCAGGGGCTGCTGAGAGATTCTGGCCTCTCCCCCAAGGGCCCTGGGGGGCTTTGGTGGATGTACGCGGTGCCCCCACATCGGCCTTACCAACCTGAGGGAAAGGTTGGCACTGGGCAGCCTGAGAGGGTAGAAGAAAGTTCCCCCTCTCCCTCCCTCCCACCCCCCCCCCGGATGCACCGCACAGGCCCAGTTTCCCTTGTGTGCACATCAGTGTCTCCCACCAGCCCCCCCTATCCCCGCTGTGGACCGTTGGCCATGGAGTGCCTGCCTGTGTTTCCATGCATGGACCTCCTCCGTGGGAGCCTCCCTCTGCTGGCCGGCCGGGAAATAACTCTCTGGTTTTCTCTCTTTCCCGTCCTGGAAGGGTCTGGATGATGGCGAGCCCTCCAAGTCTCCCTGGTTCAAAGGCGGGTGAGTAGCCTTTGGGGCAGCCCTCGCTCGACACCCCCCTCCCCCTGGGACCCCCTGATTCGGCCAGCCAGACGGCCCCCAAGGGAGGCTGCCCAGGGGCCACAGCAGGCT